>PVKP010011392.1:0-26697 GCA_004027715.1 Plecturocebus donacophilus
TCGTTATGAGAAGGGTGATTAGCTCTAGAACATTCTATGTGGCCTTTCTAAGTGTGTAGGACACAAGAAGGGCAAAACATTCCTCTTTCTGCCAGAGAGACAGGTGAGCTCAGATCCAGACGTGGTGACAAGTTGCACCAGGTAGCAGCAACAAGAACCAACACAGGCCCTCCCCTCTAGTCATGTCCCTGGTGGTGGACAGGTCAGTGTCAATATGGGGACCTGTCAGTGTCACACAGGCCACAGGAAGCACGTGGCAGGGGCTTGGGCAATTATCACTATGAAGAGGAAAGGACTTTCAGTAGCACAGCCACTCCCGTTCCCTGTTTGGAGAATGACAGCAGCAGGTGGTGGAAGGCAGAGAGGAAGCAAGTTCCAGGTAGCTAGGGGGCCACTCACAACTTCCCCTACCTGCAGCCACCCTAAACAGCCAAGAGCAGGGAGGGCTCAGGGCTGTCACTAAACAAATGACTTTGAGCCAGCTGACCTATGAACTGAAATGGTGACATTAACTAGGACTATAGGGGCTGCAGTGGGTACAGCTGTCTTCCACCAGATCCTCTGAAATTTTGTGTGTGCGCACAACATACAAAACAAAGTTTA
Organism: Plecturocebus donacophilus; assembly: GCA_004027715.1. Classification (NCBI taxonomy): domain Eukaryota; kingdom Metazoa; phylum Chordata; class Mammalia; order Primates; family Pitheciidae; genus Plecturocebus; species Plecturocebus donacophilus. The sequence goes on from PVKP010011392.1 coordinate 604, forward strand.
CCCTTTCTACTATAGGCAAGCATAGGATTCAGTGGCATTAATTACATTCACAATGTTGTGCAGCCACCACTCTGCTCTGTGTGCAGAACTTTTTCATCATCCCAAACTGAATTGCTGTACCTGTAAAACCACTCCCCAACCCCAATCCCTGGCAAACCCCCTTCTACTCTGACCCCATGAATGTGACTTCTCTGTGTTCCTCTTCAGTGGACTCGCACAGGACGTGTCCTTTTTGTGCCTGGCCACTTTCACCTAGCAACATACCATGGTATGGCATGTGCCAGCATTTCCCTCCTTCTCAGCTCAGTGATAGTCCATTGTGAGTAGTCACATCTGTCACTGGCCATGTGCGTTGTTGCCACTTACTGGCCTATCATTTGTTTTGTTTTGTTTTTTTAAGATAGAGTGCTTTGTCACCCAGGCTGGAGTGTAGTGGCACCATCTCGGCTCACCGCAACCCCCGCCTCCCGGGTTCAAGTGATTCTCCTGCCTCAGCCTCCCGAGTAGCTGGGATTACAGGCATGTGCCACCACGCCCAGCTAATTTTTTATATTTTTAGTAGAGATGAGGTTTCACCATGTTAGTCAGGCTGGTCTCAAACTCCTGACCTCAGGTGATCCACCCCCCTTGGCCTCCCAAAGTGCTGGGATTACAGGCATGAGCCACTGCGCCCGGCCCCAGCCTGAATTTGAATTGCATGTATATTCTCTGTAAACTGTATGGATTTGCAAAGAGGACTTATTATCATTTTCCCCCTCTGTTTGCTCATTGGGAAATGGAGAAACGCCTCCTTGGCATCATTGCTGGGGGCATTGAGCATGGGCAGGAATGCAGAAGGCCTGGGAACCATGGGCAGATGCCCTGTGCTGTCCTGAGCCCGGAGTGGGCCTGCCCGGCCCTCGTACCTTACATCTCCATTCCCTTAAAAAAGGAGAGTGTCGCAGTTTCTAAAAAGTAACATCTATGGTGTCTACTAAATTCTTTTATCTCAGAACAAAAATGTAACAGATAGGTTGATAGCATACACAGTAAAATAATAAATTGGAATTTGTGATGACTGATTTATACTGTGATTATCTTAAAACCTAAGAATATTGTATTCAAAAGTTTTGCTCTTTTATCTGAAAATGCATGCAAAATGTGGTTTTCTTTTTTTAAATATATTTTAAGGATTCATCATTGCTGAATTATGCTATAGGAAAGGTAATTGTCACCTCACCAAATCAGTATGTGGAAAGTCTTATTACTGAGTTGTTTTTTTTTTTTTCCATAATTCAGAATATCAATAGTTTGCATTCTGAGTAGCTTATGTGTGGTTTTCATATTCTATTTTGGATGGCCTTTTTGGTTATTAAAAAATGCGTCTCTCTCTGGCTAGGCATGGTGGCTCATGCCTGTAATCCCAGCACTTTGGGAGACTGAAGTGGGCAGATCACTTGAGGCCAGGAGATCGAGACCATTCTGGCCAACATGGTGATACCTTGTCTCTACTAAAATACAAAAAAATTAGTCAGGCGTGGTGGGGTGCTCCTGTAGTCCCAGTTACTTGGGAGGCTGAGACAGGGGAATCACTTGAACCCAGAGGTAGAGGTTGCAGTGAGCCGAGATTGTGCTACTGCACTCCAGGCTGTTGAGAGAGCAAGATTCTGTCTCAAAAGAAAAAAAAAAAAAGTGTCTCTCTGGCCAGGCATGGTGGCTTATGTCTGTAATCCCAGCACTTCGGGAGGCCAAGGTGGGCAGATCACTTGAGGCCAGGAGTTTGAAACCCACCTGGCCAGCATGGCGAAACCCCATCTCTACTAAAAATACAAAAATTACCTGGGTGTGGTGGTAATCCCAGCTACTCAGGAGGCTGAGGCACAAAGAATCACTTGAACCCCAGGAAGTGGAGGTTGCAGTGAGCCGAGATTGTGCCACTGTACTACTCCAGCCTGAGCGACAGAGCAAGATCCTGTCTCAAAAATAAATAAATAAGTGTCTGTCTGGAGAAAACGGAGAACCTTGAGGGGGCAGCAGAGGAACATCACTCACTGCTTTAAAAAGAGAACGACTGGCTTCCGGAGCTTTACCATTTGGGAAAAATGGCTTATGTATGAGCATTTCTAAAGGACATACCAATTAGATGAGAAATACATCAAAGCTGAGGACTTCTTTTCAGGTGTACAGTGCGGCTGCCCTTTCGCTGCCAATCAGGGCTGGACTTCATCCTTCCATGCTCAACTGAATTCAGAGGACAGATAAGTGAGAACGCAGCACTTCATGAACTGTAGAACCCTGGGGGCAAGAAAGGTACAAATGATTCTCCACCGGAGCCGTCCTGGGTTAATTATTAGTATGTTTGTACTGTCTCTTCTGATCCCCCTCCCTTGTTGGAGAAAATAATTTCATTAACAACATAAAATTGGTAAAGCTAGAGGTCTGAGCTATTATTTAAGTAAAGTTATTTTGAAATTTTTGTTGTTGTTTTTTGAAACAGGGTCTCACTCTGTCACCCAGGCTGGAGTGCAGTGGTATGATCTCGGCCCACTGCAACCTCTGCCGCCTGGGTTCAAGTGATTCTCCTGACTCAGCCTGCAGAGTAGCTGTGATTACAGACACCCGCCACCATGCCTGGCTAATTTTTATATATCTAGTAGAGACAAGGTTTCACCAGGTCAGCCAGGCTGGTCTCGAACTCGTGACCTCAGGTCTCAAACTGAACTCCACCCACCTTGGCCTCCCAAAGTGCTGGGAGCCACTGCACCCACCCCTCCCCACTTTTTTTTAAAGAGATAGGATCTCACTCTGTCGCCCAAGGCTGGAGGGGTGCAATCATAGCTCACTGCAGCTTCAAACTCCTGGGTTCAAGCCATCCTTCCACCTTAGCCTCCCAGTAGCTAGGATTATAGGCGTGTAGCACCACACACAGACAATGTTTTTTTATTTTTTTGTAGAGATTGGATCTCATTTGGTCTCAAACTCCTGGCCTCAAGCAATGCTCCTGCCTCAGCCTCTCAAAGTGCTAGAGTTACAGGCATGAGCCACCACATCCAACCTTAAGGCAAGATTGAGATGCCAGGTTCCACGCATTCTCACTTGAATTATGGCCTGCTACAATATGGTAAGCAAATGAATGAGAAGAATTTGGAGAAACCATGAGAGTTTTATGACCACATAATAGGATTAAGGGAAGCGTTGAGGATAAATATTAGAAAATATGAAAAAAAGAACTGTTAACCCTAAAATACAGGCTAAGCTAGCTCTATGTACTTAACGCATTTCTGAAAAAGAATGCATGTTCCATATGGTGAATATGTTTTATATTATAGATGTCACACATCCCCATGGAGAAAATGACAACCTTTATATATAATGAAACACACCAAGTTGACATAACTCTGAACTCCTTCAATTATATCTTTTGTCATTAATGCCCATTTTAATGCATTTACCTCTCCCACTCAAAGAAAGCAAAAAGAATGCTCCATTTATTGATTTCTGTGTATAACAAAGCCAAACATGGTGGTGGGCACCTGTTACCTCAACTACTTGAGAGACTGAGGCAAGAGGGTTGCTTGAGCGCAGGGGTTTAAGGCTGCAGTGAGCTGTGACTGTGCTATTGCACTTTAGCCTGGGCAACAGAGCAAGACCCTGGTGACAGCAAGACTCTGTCTCTGGGGGAAAGGGGAAAAAAAAAAAGCTTGTGTGTGACAAAATATGTGGATATGTGGTGGTTTTCTTTAGAGCAAAAGGGCAACCCTATGACTTCAGGAGTAAGCATGGAAATTTCCCCTATGTGGAGTAAACATTTTCATTTCCATCGCCCTGGAAAAAGGCAGATCCTAGATTCGGAACTGGGGACTGGAGAGGCAGGCTTTTGATGAGAAGGTTTGAGACCAATCACTGTGGGTCTGGTCTCTGTCTGGTCCAAGCCCAAGCAAGGGCATTTTCCCATTGGAAGCTCAACCAGCCTTTGCCGCGTGGAGCCAGAGACTATCAAGGACAACTCTGTTTCTTCCTTTTTTTTTTTCTTGAGACAGAGTCTCACTCTGTTGACAGGCTGGAGTGCAGTGGCGCAATCTCAGCTAATGGTAACTTCTGCCTCCCAGGTTCAAGCAATTCTCTTGCCTCAGCCTCCCAACTAGCTGGGACTACAGGTGCGCACCACAACGCCCAGCTAATTTTTTGTATTTTTAGTAGAGAAGGTGTTTTACCATGTTGGCCAGGATGGTCTCGATCTCTTGACCTCGATGGCGATCCACCCGCCTCAGCCTCGCACAGTGCTAGGATTACAAGTGTGAGCCACCGTGCCTGGGATTGATTCTGCTCCAAAGGGGCCCAGGATTGGTTCTGCTCACGTGGCCGGTGGACTGAGGTAGATGAGCACTAGGACGTGCCTCCCTCCATGATTTCCAAACTGCAAGTGTAGTTGTATCCAAGGTTGCAGTCTGGTCCCTGCTTAGCCACTTCTGGAACAACTCCACCCAGGGGGTTGCTCCCTGTGCCATAGTAGAAGGTGGGGGAAACAGGAAACTGCTGCCGGACCGTGGACTCTGGTGTGACACTGCTTTGGCTCTGCACACACGGCAGGGAGCTGCGACCAGGCTGCTCTCTCCAGACTTGTTCCGCCAAGTGTGGGCCTGGCCTGCTGCTGCCTCTCACCTCACTTGCTTCCACTCTCAGTTCAGGCCCAGCATGACGGCATCAGATTGGTGGAACCCAGGTTCCCTCTGAAAACCTCTGCATTTACGGGCACGGTGGCTCACGCCTGTAATCCCAGCACTTTGGGAGTCTGAGGTGGGTGTATCACTTGAGGCCAGGAGTTCAAGACCAGCCTGACCAACATAGTAAGTCCCCATCTTTACTAAAAATACAAAAATTAGCCAGGCGTGGTGGCACATGCCTGTAATCCCAGCTATTTGGGAGGCTGAGGCAGGAGGATCACTTGAACTTGGGAGATGGAGGTTGCAGTGAGCTGAGATCGTGCCACTGCACTCCAGCCTAGGTGACAGAGTGAGACTCTGTCTCAAAAAAATAAAAATAAAAACCCAGCCACGAGAGTCTGGAAAGCATAGTTTATTTGTTTCCAGATTTTGCAAAACCCAAAGGCACACTAGAAAGACGAGGAAAACACTGAGCCAAGCACTACGCAGTGCTCACTGCAGAGCCCATGTGCGTTCTGTGAGTGGAACCCCTGAGGCTGGGGAAGCTCCCTAGGTTTGACAAGGACAGCACTTGTCAAATCTCAGCATACACCAGAATTACCCACAAACCTTGTTCAAACACAGTTTTTGATTCATGAAGTCAAAGGTGGGTTCTTAGGTTCTGCATTTCTTTTTTTTTTTTTTTTTGAGATAGAGTCTCTGTTGCCTAGGCTGGAGTGCAGTGGCACAATCTCAGCTCACTGCAGCCTCCACCCCGTGGGTTCAAGGGATTCTCTTGCCTCAGCCTCCTGAATAGCTGGGACTGCAGGTACCCACCACCACGACCGACTAATTTTTGTATTTTTAGTAGAAACAGGGTTTCACTTTGTTACCCAAGCTGATCTCAAACTCCTGAGCTCAGGCAATCCACCCACCTCAGCCTCCCAAAGTGCTGGGATTACAGGCATGAACCACCGCGTCAGGCCAGGATATTCTACTGGGATATTGCAAAGCATCTGCCTCACAGAGTCATTGTGAGGACTGACATAGTTAATCCACATGAGGCATTTAGAACAGTGAGCTAGCACAGAGCTGGCACTCAGCACGAGTTGTCAGCAGCAGTGCTAGCCAAGGTCTTAGGAAGAATCGGGGCAGGAGCAGTCATCCTAGTCCCAAGTACCTTACTCCTGATAGGAAGCCTGGATGGAAAGATGGAAAAGGAGATCAGTGGGTAAAGAAAAGTGCAGGGTGGGAATTTAAAATGGTGCAGCCACTGTGGAGGACAGTAGGGTGTTTCATTTTCTCAAAAAATGAAACAGGCTGGGCACAGTGGCTCATGCCTGTAATCCCAGCACTTTGGGAGGCTGAGGCAGGCGGATCACAAGGTCAAGAGATCAAGGCCATCCTGACCAACATGGTAAAACCCCATCTCTACTAAAAATACAAAAATGAGCTGGGCATGGTGGCGCACACCTGCAGTCCCAATTACTTGGGAGGTTGAGGCAGGAGAATCACTTGAACCCAGAAGGCAGAGGTTGCAGTGAGCCAAGTTTGTGCCATGTATTCCAGTTGGCAGCAGAGCGAGACTCTTTCAAAAAAAAAATGAAACAATTACCTCATGATCCAGCAATTCCACTTCTGGGTATACACCCAAAAGAACTGAATACAGAACCTTAAAGAGATATCTATACACTGGTGTTCTTAGCAGCATTAATTACAATAGCCAAGAAGTGAAATCAACCACTCCGATGTCACATCGACAGATAAATGGATACACAAAATATGGTCTATCCATACAATGGAATATTTAGCCTTAAAAAGGAAGGAAATTCTGAATTGTGCTACCACATGGATGAACTTTGAGGGCATTATGCTGAGTGAGAAGTGGGGAGAAAGGTGAAGGGAGTGTCAGGGCATCTGTGGCCTCCAAACCGTGCTGAAGGCTTGGGATTTCATTCTGGCTGAGTTGGGTTTATGCTTAGGAGATCTGACTTGCATGTTGAAGGATTGCGATGGTGGGGACTGTGCAGAGGAGTCTGCCAGCAGAGGAGATGGAGGCAGGCGAGGGCTGATGCTGCGTGAGTTGGTCGTTAGACCAGATGGCAGAGACGGGCAGCAGAGGTTGGGTTCAGTGGGTATTTTAAAGGCAGAGCCAACAGGAATTGCTGGCAGATTGATGGGGATATAAAACATGCATGAGAACTACATACATTTTCGTGTGTGTGTGTGTGTGTGTTCATTTATGTGAATACGTGTAGAGAGACACTTGCTTTGCCACACAGCAGACTTACCTCTGAGGAGCTGGGGTACAAGTCTGTATTAATTGAAGTCTTTTCAGAAACATGCTTTACTTTTGTAACAAAACCAAATCAAGGTAAACAAATAAACACATAAATGGACCCTGGTGTCCTTGTGAAGGTCCTCTAGGGGCTAAATGTATTAGATGTTTCAAGCTGACGCTGAGAGGAGAGGAAGGGTGTCACAGGGTGGCTGAATGTTTCCCTGTGTGAAGAAATGGATATTCAAGTATTTGTGGAGTGCCTACTAAGCTAAGCCTACTAAGCTGGTAGCTACGTACCAGCTAAGTGTTGGGATTAGAATAGTCAGTAAGACCACACTATATGCCTTCAAATCCAACTAGGGGATGCAGCTAAATCAATGGGAATTTGTGCGGCCCTGTGCTGGTACAGTGATGAGGAGTTTGGGGCTGTAGAAACAAAGACCTGGCTCACGCCTGTAATCCCAGCACTTATTGGGAGGCCAAGGTGGGTGGATCACGAGGTCAGGAGTTCAAGACCAGCCTGGCTGAGATGGTGAAACCCTGTCTCTACTAAAACTACAAAATCAGCCAGGCGCAGTGGCACACGCCTGTAATCCCAGCTACTTGGGAGGCTGAGGTAGCAGAATCGCTTGAACCTGGGTGGCGGAGATTGCAGTGAGCCAAGATGTGCCACTGCGGTTCACCCTGGGCGACAGAATGAGACACCGTCTCAAAAAAAAAAGACCTGCATCTAGGCCTGAGGTTGCGCTATAGGCTGTCTGTTTATGTCTCCAAAAAATTGATGTTGAAACCTAATCTCAAACGAGATGGTATTGGAGGTGGGGCCTTCGGGAGGTGATTAGGTCATCAGGGCAGAGCTCTCATAGATGGCATTAGTGCCCTTATAAAAGAGAGCTTGTAAGGGGGCTCCCTCACCCCCGTCAGCAAGAAGATGGTTCTTTTTTTCCGTTTTTTGTTTTTTTGAGACAGAGTCTTGCTCTGTCGCCCAGGCTGGAGTGCAATGGCACTGTCTCAGCTCACTGCAACTTCTGCCTCCTGGGTTCAAGCAATTCTCCTGCCTTGGCCTCCCAAGTAGCTGGAATTACAGGCGCCAGCCACCACAGCCAGCTAATTTTTGTATTTTTAGTAGAGACGGGGTTTCACCATGTTGGCCAGGCTGGTCTCCAACTCCTGACCTCGTGATCTGCACACCTTGGCCTCCCAAAGTGCTGGGATTACAGGCATGAGCCACTGCACCTGGCCTCTAGTAGTTTTGATACAGGAGCGGAACAGACTAAAGCAGGTGGGGAAGGTGCTCCAGGTAGAAGGAGCAGCACAGGCACAGGCCGGGCAGGGGGACCACGTGATGTACTCCAAGAGATGAACTGGCGTAGGAGCTGGGCAGAACAGTGACGTCAGGGGCAGGCGTTTCTGTTTTCAGCTCAACAAAGAGAAGTCATGGGTAGCGAGATTCAAAAGACGCGATGGCTTTCCTCCCTCTCATGATTAATTTGAGACAGATTCAATAGCTGAGAAGCTGTGACAAGCTTAGCATTTTAATACTTACAGAGTGGGTGAAAAATGACCTCCATGCAGATGGGAAAGCTAATGAATTGAGAGAGGATGGATAGCTCCTCCCTCTTCAAAGAGGGAAATCCCTTGAAGGGTTTCTGACGTCAAGGTGAGGTTCTAAAGCTGAGCTGTCCAACCCAGCAGCCACCAGCACACATGGCCTTGAGCCTGAGACATTGCTAGCACTTTGGATGGGATGTGCTGCAGGTGTGAAATACATACCTGACTGCAGGAGACAGAGCATGGGAAAAAAAGGATCTCAGTAATAATGGAATATAAAGATTCCATGTTGAAATGATACTATTGGATAGATTCAACAAAATATATTGTTAAAATTTAATTTTACTTCTTTCTTCTTACTTTTTGTTTTTTTTTTGTTGTTGTTTTTTTTGTTTTTTTGAGATGGAGTCTTGCTCTGTAGCCAAGACTGGAGTGCAGTAGTGTGATCTCGGCTCACTGCAACCTCTGCCTCCCGAGTCCCGGTTTAAGCAATTCTCCTACCTCAGCCTCCCAAGTAGCTGGGATTACAAGCACAAACCACCATGCCCAGCAAATTTTTGTATTTTTAGTAGAGATGGGGTTTCATCATGTTGACCAGTCTGGTCTTGAACTCCTACCTCGTGATCCACCCACCTCAGCCTCCCAAAGTGCTGGGATTACAGGCATGAGCCACCACGCCTGGCCTTAATTTTTAAAGTGTGGCTACCAGAACATTTTTAATTACACACATAGTTAACGTAATATTTCTCTTTTTTAAGATGGAATCTCACTCTGTTGCCAAGGGTGGCGTATAGTGGTGTGATCTCAGCTCACTGCAACCTCTACCTCCCAGGTTCAATCAATCCTTCTGCCTCAGCCTCCCAAGTAGCTGGAAGCACAAGCATGCACTACCACACCTGGCTAATTTTTTTATTTTTAGTAGAGACAGGGTTTCACCATGTTGTCCAGTCTGGTCTCAAAATCCTGACCTCAAGTGATTCGCCCGCCTCAGCCTCCCGAAGTGTTGGGATTATAGGCATGAGCCACCACACCCGGCCCTAACATTGTATTTCTACTGGACAGTGCTATTTTTGAGTGCCTTAATCTACCTAAAAAAATTCAAAGGAATTCGTTTAAAGTGGTTACCTCTTAAACCCCAGAGCCTCATGCAATTATTTTTCCCTGAAAATGTCAGGTCTGCCAGCTCCCTAGCCCTGTCTTGCTTGAGCCTAGATTTTTATTTATTTATTTTTATTTTTATTTTTTAGAAAGAAAAAGAGAGAAAAGGAGAAAGACAGAGCAAAAGAAAAAAAAGAATGAAAGAAAGAAAGAGGAAGAAAAAGAGGGAGAGAGAATGGGATTCTTGTTCTATAGCCCAGGGTAGAATGCAGTCTAAAAATGGGTTTTAAAAACCTCTTTTATGCCAATAATTGTGCTTAACAATGGAGACAGGAAGGAATAGGGGATGAAAATAACAAATAAGCAGACAACCAATATTTTATTTAAACCTGTGAAATGCTATGCAATTGCTGAGGAGTGATTTACTTCCGATTATGTGGTCACTTTTAAAATAGGTATAATGTGACATGTTTTGTGGATTTGGGGAGGAGAGTTCTGTAAATATTTGTCAAGTTTACTTGTTCCAGGTCTGAGTTCAAGTCCTGGATACCCTTGTTAATTTTCTATCTCGTTGATCTGTCTAATATTGACAGTGTAATGTTAAAGTCTCCCACTATTATTGTGTGGGAGTCTACATCTCTTTGTAAGTCATTAAGAACTTGCCTTATGTATCTGGGTGTTCCTGTATTGGGTGCATATATATTTAGGATCATTAGCTTTTCTTGTTGCATTGATCCTTTCACCACCATGTAATGTCCCTCTTTGTTTCTTATGGTCTTTGTTGTTTTAAAATCTATTTTATCAGAGACGAAAATTACAGCTTCTGGTAATGCTAGCTGGCTGTTTTGTCCATTAGTTGATGTAGATTCTCCATTATGGTAATGCTCTTTACCTTTTGGTATGTTTTTGGAATGGCTGATACTGGTCGTTCCCGTCTATGTGTAGTGCTTCTTTCAGAAGCTCTTGTAAAGCAGGCCTGGTGCTGATGAAATCTCTGAGTACTTGCTTGTTCGCAAAAAATTTTATTTTTCCTTCACTTATGAAGCTTAGTTTGGCTGGATATGAAATTCTAGGCTGAAAGTTCTTTTTCTTTAAGGATGTTGAATGTTGGCCCCCACTCTCTTCTGGCCTGCAGGGTCTCCGCTGAGAGATCTGCTGTGAGTCTGATGGGCTTCCCTTTGTGGGTAACCCGATCCTTCTCTCTGGCTGCCCTTAGCATTTTCTCCTTCATTTCAACCCTGGTGAATCTGACGATTATGTGTCTTGGGGTTGCTCTTCTTGAGGAATATCTTTGTGGTGTTCTCTGTATTTCCTGGACTTGAATATGGGCCTGCCTTGCTAGGTTGGGGAAGTTTTCCTGGATAATATCCTGAAGAGTATTTTCCAGCTTGGATTCATTCTCTTCTTCACATTCAGGTACACCTATCAAACGTAGATTAGGTCTTTTCACATAGTCCCATATTTCTTGGAGACTTTGTTCATTCCTTTTTATCCTTTTTTCTCTAATCTTGCCTTCTTGTTTTATTTCATCGAGTTGATCTTCGACCTCAAAGATCCTTTCTTTTGCTTGGTCAGTTTGGCTGTTGAAACTTGCGCATGCTTCGTGAAGTTCTCGTGTTGTGTTTTTCAGCTCCATCAATTCACTTATATTCCTCTCTAAGTTGTCCATTCTCGTTAGCATTTCGTTAAATCTTCTTTCAAGGTTCTTAGTTTCTTTGCATTGGGTTAGAACATGTTCTTTTAGCTCACAGAAGTTTCTTACTATCCACCTTCTGAAGCCTGATTCTGTCAGTTCATCACATTCATTCTTCGTCAGGCCTTGTTCCCTTTCTAATGAGGAGCTGCGATCCCCTGTAGGAGGAGAGGCATTCTGATTTCGGGTGTTCTCAGCCTTTTTGCACTGGTTTCTTCCCATTTTTGAGGATTTATCCACCTGTCATCTTTGTAATTGCCGACTTTAAGACTGGGTCTCTGAGTGGACGTCTGGCTTGTTGGTGATGAAGTTTTTTGTTTCTTAGTTTTCCTTCAGTGGACGCCCCTTCCCCACAGAGCTAGGTCTTCCTGGGTTCGGCTGTGCTTGCTGTGAAACTCTCAGTTCTCAGCGCTTTTTATTGCTGTTCTCCTTGTGGGAATGGGACCAGCTGAGCCCGACTAAAAGGGCACCCAGTCCTGTACACTCCGCACTGAGAAGCACCGCGCTGGGGCACTGGCAAGACAGCTGCGCCGGCCAAAAGAATCACGCTGGCTACCGGTGGGGCTCTTCCACTGGGAATCTCCCTGTCTGTGGGCAACAAAAATTTGTCTGAAAGTGCGGCGTCCACTCGCTCTCTGCACTTTCCTTGGGAGCTACAGTTCTGAGCTGTTGCTAATCGGACATCTTGGATCTCTCTCCTCGAGCCTAGGTTTTTATTCTATAAGCCATGCTTCCAATACTATATTCATCTTTGAAGAATGAATTTTCGAGTTACAGAGTTATGCTTTTAGTAAAAAGGAATAATTATTTTTTTGAGACAGAGTTTTGCTCTTGTTGCCCAGGCTGGAGTGCAATGGCGCCATCTGGGCTCACTGCAGTCTCTGCCTCCTGGGGTCAAGCGATTCTCCTGCCTCAGCCTCCCAAGAAGCTGGGATCACAGGCATGCGCCACCATGCCTGGCTAATTTTGTATTTTTAGTAGACAGGGATTCTCCATGTTGATCAGGCTGGTCTCGAACTCCCAACCTCAGGAGATCTGCCTGCCTCGGCCTCCCAAAGTGCTGGGATTACAGGTGTGAGCCATTGCACCTGGCCTAAAAATTTATGAGTCCTTAATATCTTGTGATTTGAATCCTGCTCACTCAGGGCTATCAAAGCACAGAAAGCAGCTGCTCTACTGCTCCTGCAGCCACATCCCTGGAGCGGAATGGGCGGTTCCGGCCTCACCTGCAGGCATCACCCTGGCTCAGGGCCAGCTGCCTGGTCTCCAAGGGAGCAGGAAGGCAGATTCTTCAAGTAGCTGTTACCAAACAAGAATACCTGGGAAATCGGCTGGGTGCAGTGGCTCACACCTGTAATCCCAGTACTTTGGGGGCTGAGGTAGGTGGATCACTTGAGCTCAGGAGTTCAAGACCAGCCTGACCAGCAGGGTGAAACCACATCTCCACTAAAAACAGGAAAAAAATTAGTGTGGTAGTGCGTGCCTGTAATCCCAGCTACTCTGGAGGCTAAAGCAGGAGACTCGCTTGAACCCAGGAGGCGGAGGCTGCAGTGAACTGAGATTGTGACACTGCACTCCAGCCTGGGCAACAGAGCAAGACTCTGTCTCAAAAACAAAAAACAAAAGCCACAAACCTGAGAATTCCCTCTAACTGTATTCCTTCTTCCGGTGGCTTCAGTGAAATTCTCTTGCACACCAGCCTTTGACCACTTTCTTCTCTTGTCCTCTTTGTCCCAAAGCCCTTGTTTCCCTCCTTGCCCCCAGGAGCTCATCCTCATGATTCTCCCCACGTTGGCAACCCTAGACCACCTCTAGAGTTTCTCACCCTCTGCTTTCCAGCCCACTGATAGCACCTTACCCTCCTCACTGCTGTACACACTTAACCCTAAATGGGGCATTTTCCAGTAGAGGCAGGCTTCACCTAGCTGCTCATGATGGTAATGCCTTACGTATCTACAGGACAATATCAAAACCTGGGAACTGACACGGGTGCCTTGCTATTAACTAGACCTTAGTCTTCATTTTCTTAAAAAATAATCTTCATTTGTGTGTGTGTGTGTGTGTGTGTATAGGCTTTGTCACACCTATAGGTTGTGGCTTAACTACAACCACAATCTATTCTGAATACTCCATCAGCACCAAGGAGCTCCCTTGAGTCCCATCTTTGTATTCACACTAGCCTCCCTGCTCTGCCCCTTAACCCCTGACAACTAGTAATCAGTTTTTCATCTCTATAGTATTAGCATTTGGCCGGGTACAGTGGCTTACACCTGTAATCCCAGCACTTTGGGAGGCCAAGGCAGTGGATCACTTGAGGTCAGGAGTTCGAGACCAGCCTGGCCAACATGGTGAAACCCCATCTTTACTAAAAATACAAAAATTAGCCAGGTGTGGTGGCATATGCCTGTAGTCCCAGCTACTCGGGAGGCTGAGGTATGAGAATTGCTTGAACCCTCAAGGCAGAGGCTGCAGTGAGTCAAGATCATACCACTGCACTCCAGCCTGGGTGACAGAGAGAGACTCTGTCCCCTCCTCCCAGTGTGTGTATAAACACACACACACACACACACACACACACACACAGACACACACAGACACACACACACGTACGTGCATAGTATTGTCATTTCAAGAATGTTACAATGTTATAGAAATGAAATCATACAGTAAGTAACTTTTGAAATTGACTTTTTCATGAAGCATGATTTCCTCAGAGTCTATCCAGGTTGCTGCTTGTTCATTCCTCTAGTCTTCTGTGGTAGGGATGTATCAGAGCTGGTTCAACCACTCATCCACAGAAGGACACTTAAGTTGTTGGCTATAATGAGTAAGGCTGATGTGACCACCATGTACAGGATTTTCAGTAAACCCAAGTCTTTATTTCTCTAGAAAAAAAGATGCTCAATAATGTGATGGCTGGGTCGCATGGGAGGTGCATGTTTCACTGTGTTAGGAACTATCACACTGTTTCCAGAGCAGCTGGACTATTTCATGCTCCCAACATCAAAGTACGGAAGATCCAGTGTCAGCCTGGCATGGTGGCTCATGCCTGTAATCCCAGCACTTTGGGAGGCCAAGGCGGATGGATCACGAGGTCAGGAGTTTTGAGATCAGCCTGACCAACATAGTGAAAACCCGTCTCTACTAAAAATACAAATTTAGCCAGGTTGTGGTGGCACGAGCCTGTAGTCCTAGCTACTTGGGAGGCTGAGACAGGAGAATCGCTTGAACCTGGGAGGCGGAGGTTGCAGTGAGCTGAGACCAGGTCATTGCACTCCAGCCTGGGTGATGGAGTGAGACTCTGTCTCAAAAAATAAATAAATAAAATAAATTAAAAAAAAAAAAAAGAAAGATCCAGTTTCTCAGCATCCTCACCAGCATTTGGTGTCATCACCAGTTTTTATTTTAGCTGTTCTAATCATTCTAGAGTAATACTGTGGTTTTAGTCTCATTGCCTGGGTGACTAATGCTATTGAACATCTTTTCATGTGCAAATTTGCCCTCTGTCTCTCCTGTTGAGTGAGATATCTGTTCACATCTTTTGCCCATTTTACATTTGAATTGCTAGTTGTTTTTGTGTTTGTGTTTTAGTGTGAGACTTTGACAGTTCTTTATACATTACAGATAGGAAGTCGTTGTCAGATACATGATTTGCAAATACTCTCTCAGTTGGTAGCTTGTCTTTTCATCCTCTTGCCAGGATCTTGTGCAACACAAGACACCGCAGGATCTGGATGCTAAAAATCACAGCAAGCCGATGAAATCAATCAAAGACCTAAATAAACAGAGACATCTTCTGTGCTCATGGATTGGAAGACTCAATATAGTGATGATGCCAGTTTTTCTCAAATTGATCTATAGATTCAACATGGTTCCTATCAAAATCCCAGCAAGATTTTTTTGCAGATATAGATATTCTAAAATTTATATAGAAAGGCAAAGGAACTAGAATAGCTAAAATAATTTTGAAAAAGAATTAAATGAGAAGAACTACTCTACCTGGTATTAAGACTTAGGATATAGCTATAGTAATCAAGACAGCATGGCCAGGTGCGGCGGCTCACACCTGTGATCCTAGCGCTTTGGGAGGCCAAGGCGGGTGGATCACTTGAGGTCAGGAGTTCAAGACCAGCCTGGTCAACATGAGGAAACCCCAAACTCTACTAAAAATAGAAAAATTAACCAAGTGTGATGGCACACACCTGTAATCCCAGCTACTCAGGAGGCTGAGGCAGGAGAATCCCTTGAACCCAGTAGGTGGAGGTTGCAGTGAGCAGAGATGGCAAGCCACTGTACTCCAGCCTGGATGACAGAGCAACAGTCTTAAAAAGAAAAAAAAAAGAGATAGCATGGCAGCAGAAGAGGGATAGAACATAGATCAGTGGAACAGAGTAGAAAACCTAGAAATAGACCAGTGCAATAGGCCCAATGCATTTCCAGGAAAGATGCAAATCAATTCAATAGAGGAAGGATAGTCATCTCAACAAATGATGCTGGAAAATTGAACATCCGTAGGCACAAAGTGAAGTTTGACTCAAACCTCACAGTGGATTCAAAAATTAATTTAAAAATGGGTCATGGCCAGGTGTGGTGGCTCACTCCTGTAATCCCAGCACTCTGGGAGGCTGAGGCAGGTGGATCACGAGGCCAGGAGTTTGAGACCGGGCTGGCCAACATGGAGAAACCCTGTCTTTACTAAAATAACAAAAATTAGCTGGGCATGGTGGTGCACACCTGTAGTCGCAGCTACTTGGGAGGCTGAGGGAGAAGAATCGCTTGAACCTGGGAGGTGGAGGTTGCAGTGAGCCGAGATCTCGCCATTCCACTCCAGCAAGACTCCGTCTCAAAAAAAAAAATGCGTCATGGTCAAGAATGTGTCTTTGATCAGCTACTGGGGAGGCTGAGGCAGGAGGATTCCTTGAGTTCAGGAGTTCTAGGCCAGCCTACTAGAAAACATAAGGACACCTTGTCTCAAAGAAAAAAAAGGGAGGGTCATGAATTTCAAGTGGAATACATAAAACACCTTTAGAAAAAGGCATAGGAAAGCATGTTTAGAACTTAGGGCTAGGCAAAGAGCTCTTTGCCATGACACCAAAAATATAGACCATAAAAGAAAAACATTTTAAATTGGATCCCATCAAAATTTCTATGCCAATCTTCTTTTGCTTGTTTTTGTTTTTTTTGAGACAGAGTCTCACTCGGACTGTTGCCCAGGCTGGAGTGCATTGGTGTGATCTCGGCTCACTGCAACCTCTGCCTCCAGGATTCAAGTGATTTGTGTGCCTCAGCCTCCTGAACAGCTGGGATTGCAAGTGTGCACCACCACACCCTGCTAATTCTTTGTACCTTCTGTAGAGACAAGGTCTCACCATGTTACCCAGGCTGGTCTCCAACTCTCGGGCTCAAGTGATCCACCCACTTTGGCCTCCCAAAGTGCTGGGATTATAGGCGTAGGCCACCACACCTGGCCTTTTATTTTATTTTTATTTACAGATAGGATCTCACTCTATCACCCCAAGGTGGAGTGCAGTGGTGCAATCATAGCTCACTGCAGTCGCAAACTCCTGAGTTTAAGCCGTCCTTCCACCTTAGCCTCCCAAAAGCTCCAGGCCTCCCGACAGCTCCAGGCGTGGAGCGCCACACCCAGCTAATTATTTTGTCTTTTGAAGAGTTGGGGTTTCACCATGTTGGTTAGGCTGGTCTCAAACCCTTGCCCTCCAGTGATCTGCCCCCTTCAGCTTCCCAAAGTGCTGGGATTACTGGCATGAGCCACCTCGCTCAGGGTCCCCATCCTCTTTTGAGGAACCATTGTTTCTCCTCTCTGAATATGGAACCTTTTTTTTTTTTTAAACAGAGTCTCTCTCTGTCACCCAGGCTGGAATGTAGTGGCACAGTCTTCGCTCACTGCACCCTCTACCTCCCAGGTTCACACGATTCTCCTGCCTCCGCCTCCTGAGTAGCTGGGATTACAGGCATGTACCACCACACTCAGCTAATTTTTGTATTTTCAGTAGAGACAGGGTTTCACCATGTTGGTCAAACTGGTCTTGAACTCCTGACCTCAAGTGATCCACCCACCTCAGCCTCCCAAAGTGCTGAGATTACAGGCGTGAGCCACTGTGCCCAGCCCAGCCTGTCTTTTCTTACTTGCTTGGCTTCTCCCCTGTGCCCTCTTCCCTATATCCTCACATCCACTATCTCCACCACAAGTAACTCACATCCACACTATGTTTCTCTATGCTCTTATAATCACATACAGACATTATATATATATGTAGACACATATAAGAGGTTTTAGTCGTTTCATAAAATGGGATCATACCATACATACCTTCTACATTTTGTCTTTTTCACTCAGAAATTACCACTGAAATATTGACTCAAGTACTGGTATAACTCTAGTTTGCTCTTTTTAATGGCTGTATATTGCCTTTCTAACAAACATTGATTGAAGACCCCCATCCAATCTACAGTGTTTACTGTAAGCCCTTACCTATTCTCCCCTCTCAGCTCCAAAGTCCTCTAATCTCATCCATCTGCAAAAGGACTCTGAAAACCCAAGGTCAGTGAGTCATGTACTTGTAAACTGGTTTTCCGATCATGCAATGGACACGCTTATGGTGTCCCATTCCGGCCCTCTGGGGACATTTTTTTTTTTTTTTTTTTGAGATAGAATCTCGCTCTGAAGCTCAGTGACACGATCTCAGCTCACTGCAGCCTCTGCCTCCGAGGTTCAAGTGATTCTCCTGCCTCGGCTTCCTGAGTAGTTGGAATCATAGGCGCGTGCCACCCTGCATGGCTAAGTTTTGTATTTTTAGTAGAGGTGGAGTTTCATCATGTTGGCCAGGTTGGTTTCAAACTCCTGACCTCAGGTGATCCGCCTGCCTCAGTCCCCCAAGGTGATGGGATTACAGGTGTGAGCCACCGCGTCCGGCCAACATATGTTTTTAAGATGGCCAAGGTGGAGATGCCGTTTGTGTCAGGAGCAAAGGTCACTTGTCTACACAGGGACTGAACCCAGCACTTCCATCTCATTATAACTATGCTTGAGCTAAGGAGACACAGTCAGTGGCTGAAAATAATTCGTGGTGCAGACAGCTTCTCTCTTCCCATGGGTCTGTAATAACCAAACAATCTTTTGAAGCAAACAAAACAAACTCAGATTCTTTTCCTGTGTTGGAATGGAGTTATTTTCCTCAGCTTACTAATAAGGGTTGCTGGTTAGTCCCACAGATGGTTTAGGGGAAAAAAAAAAAAAAAAAAAAAAAAACAAGAAAGAATCCCTCCTTTTGTTATTCGATTTGCTGTCAGTGGAAACCATTTTCACTACTTTTGTGCAGGCAGTGGAGAAGGCAGGCAGAGATGCTTTCTTCTTAGATTCTCAGAGCATACCCAGCATAGCGGGCTGCCTTCATTGCTGGAAGGCGCCAGCCCTGGTGATTGCTCCAAGGAATGAATGTGGGGTCTTCACTAATGAAGACTGAGCCATGTGCCAGGTAAGGCTGTCATCCTCGACGGGGAGATAAAAACGAGATGTGGTCTCAGGCTGAGCCTCGCAAAGTCATGGCAGCCTCAGATGTTCCACAGGCTTCTCCCAGGAGATGGAAAACATGATGTTGCTATTTATGAAAGGCAGGAAACTCATGACCATGTTTTAGCAGGAGAACTTCCAGATTTTCTGGGGTTTTCAAGTTATACAATTCAGGGGGGCCCTTTTAAAAATAAAATACAAAAATATATTGCCTTTGTGCATTTTACAAAAATTGGTAACAGGGAAACACCTGGAAAGAACTCATGCTGGGAGGGACCCCTGACGCTTATGCTCCATAGTATAAATGCACCCTGGATTTGAGGACCTACTGTGTGCTAAAGATTTTCACGTGTTCTGTCATTAAACTCTCTCTCAATCTTGAGATGTTGGTATTAGCACCTCTGTGTTTTCAGGGTGTTGAGAAAATTACTTGCTTTTTTTTCACTTTCCCGTCTTCTTTATACTTTTATGTTAAATTTGAATTTTCATTCCCTTTCTTCTTCTTCTTTTTTTTTTTTGAGACAGGGTCTTGTTCTGTCGCCATGCTGGCTGGAGTGCAGTGGCATAGTCTCAGCTCGCTGCAACCTCCACCTCCTGGGTTTAAGTGATTCTCCTGCCTCAGCCTCCTGAGTAGCTGGGACTACAGGTGTGCACCACCACACCCCGCTAATTTTTTGTATTTTAGTAGAGACGGAGTTTCACTATGTTGGCCAGGATGGTCTCGATCTCCTGCCTCATGATCCATCCACCTCAGCCTCCCAAAGTGCTGGGATTACAGGTGTGAGTCACAGTGTTTGTTTGTTTGTTGTTTTTGAGACAGGGTCTCACTTTGTCACCCAGACTGGAGTAGAGTGGCACCATCACGGTTTACTACAGCCTCAACCTTCTCAGGCTTAGGTGATTCTCCTGCCTCAGCCTCCTGAGTAGCTGGGACTACAGGCCTGTGCCACCACGCCAGGCTTATTTTTGTATTTTTAGTAGAGACAGGGTTTCACCATGTTGGCCAGGCTGGCATCGACTCCTAACCTCAAGTGATCTGCCTGCCTTGGCCTCCCAAAGTGCTGGGATTACAGGTGTTGAGCCATCGCACCCTGCCTGCATTTAACTTTTTTTTTTTTGTAGTCTTGCTCTGTCACCCAGGCAACAGTGCAGTGGCACAATCTCAGCTCACCGCAACCTCTGCCTCCTGGGTTCAAGCAGTTCTCCTGTCTCAGCCTCCCAAGTAGCTGGGATTACAGGCATGTGCCACCATGCCCAGCTAATTTTTGTATTTTTAGTAGAGACGGAGTTTCACCATGTTGGCCAGGCCGGTCTCGAACTCCTGACCTCAAGTGATCCACCACCTCGGCCTCCAAAGTGTTGGGATTACAGGCATGAACCACCACACCCAGCTACCTTTAACTTTTTGTTATAGAAAATTTCAGTCTCCTTAAAATAGAGAATTCAAAGATTCCCCCAATAGAGATAAGAGCCTAATGAACCCCTGTGTAACTGCCACCCAATTCCACAATTATCAACATTCTGTCACTTTGTTTTATTTTTCCTTTTTCTTGAGTATTCAAAAGCAAATCCCAGACATCAAATATCTTACTCGTAATATTTTAGTACATCGCACCACTAAAGACTCATTCTTGGGGGGTTGTTTTTCTTCTTTGAGGATACATATTTACCAATTAGTGGCAAAAGCTGGTCACCAAAAACAAACACAAGATACAAAGTGAAGCCTTGACATACATCCAGATGACATCTGTGCGGGACTGTAACTCTGGCAGAATATTTATTTAAGTATCAAATGCCTTTTTCCGTGACTGCTGCGAGCTGGCACTGTGCCAGGTCCTGGGAGACCGAAGTTGAACCAGTCACTGCCCACGTCCAGTGGGCAGCACAGAGGACTTGGTAGAGCTGGTCCATGAGAACACGAGCAGCTGCCATATAGCAACTGAAGATACGATGGACAGGAAGGACCTGCGGGTCACACAGCTAGCACCGGATTAGTGGGGCAAGGCTAAGAAAGACCGTCCCACACTCCACTACCAATTTGGTGCTTGGGAATCAGAGAGGGCATGGGCACCTGAGGGGAAAGGATTTCCCGCAGTCCAGGGCTGTGCAATCCAGAATGATGTCATCCAAGAGTAGACCAAGATCCAAAGTGGAGCTTTCACATACGTTAGGCTCCAGAGGAATGCCGACGAGGATTGTGGTGTTGTTGCTGATGAGACGGAGTCTTGCGCTCTCACCCTGGCTGGAGTGCAGTGGCACAATCTTGGCTCACTGCAACCTCCTCCTCTCAGGTTCAAGCGATTCTCCTGCCTCAGCCTCCCTAGCAGCTGGATTACAGGCGCACGCACCACCATGCCTGGCTAACTGTTGTGTTTTTTTAGTAAAGACAGAATTTTGCCATGTTGACCAGGCTGGTTTTGAATTCCTGGCCTCAAGCGATCTGCCTGCCTTGGCCTCCCGGTGTTGGGATTACAGGCATGAGCCACCATCTCCAGCCGAGTTTGGTTTGTTTGTTTTGTTTCTTTTCTTTTTCTTTTTTTTTTTTTTTTGAGACAGAGTCTCATTCTGCTGCCCAGGCTGGAATGCAGTGGTGCCATCTCAGCTCACTGCAACCTCCACCTCCCAGGTTCAAGTGGTTCTCATGCCTCAGCCTCCTGAGTAGCTGGGATTACAGGCATGTGCCCCCACGCCCAGCTAATTTTTTGTATTTTTAGTAGAGACGGGTTTTTGCAAGGTTGCCCAGATTGGTCTCAGACTCCTGGGATTAAGCAATCCTCCTACCTGTTTCCCAAAATATTGGGATTACAGGCATGAGCCACTGTACCTGGCCTGTTTTTTAAAAATACACACATTCGGTGGGGCATGGTGGCTCACACCTGTGATCTTAGCACTTTGGGAGGCCAAGGTGGGCAGATCACCTGATGCCAGGAGTTTGAGACCAGCCTGGCCAACCATGGCCAACATGGTGAAATCCTGTCTCTACTAAAAATACAAAAATTAGCCAGGTGCATGGTGCACACCTGTAATCCCAGCTCCTTGGGAGGCTGAGTCAGATGAATTACTTGAACCCAGGAGGCGAAGGTGGCAGTGAGCTGAGATCATGCCACTGCACTCCAGCCTAGGCAACAGAGCAAGACTCTGTCTCAAAAAAATAAAATGAACACATTCAAAGCACCACATCATACACATGCAAAAATATACTATGTCCTTCATTATATAGGATTTTAAGAAACTGCCACAGCCACCGAAACCTTCAGCAACCACCACCCTGATCAGTCAGCAGCCATCAACATCAAGGCAAGATGCTCCACCAGAAAAAATTAGAACTCGCTAAAAGCTCAGATGAGCATTAGCATCTTTTAGCCATAAAATATTTTTAATTAACTGATTTCCCGTTTAGAAAACAAAACACAGCTCGCCGCCAATGTTCGTTTAATTTGACATAAACATAACCTTTAAGGCTAAAGCAAATCGGACTGATTTTCAATGTGAAAATAAAATATAAAAACTATTCTTGGATTTATTTTAAACAGAACTGGCCTCTAATCCTAATGTAACAGAAATGTATATGATGTTACATTAGAATTAGAGACTAGAGACTTCTCGGGGCAAACAAGAAATGGATCGAGGTCTGTACATTGTGTTTTTAGACATAATGCTATTTCACACTTAATAGATTAAAGTGTAAGATAAACATAACTTTTATATGCACTAGGAAAGCAAAAACTTTATGTGACTCACTTTATTGCAATATTTGCTTTATTGCAGTGGTCTGGAACTCAGCCCGCAATATCTCCAAGGTATGCCTGTGTGTGCTCGCCTAATGGCGACTTTCTAATCCCCTCTTTCCTTCCACATTTATTAGTTGGAATTCTTTTGTAAGAAGAGCTGTCCTTCCACCCCATGTATTTATTTCATTATTTCTATCAATATGGAATCATAGCAATTATTTTGTTCTAAGGGCTGAAATGTAAATACAGTCTTTGTTTATTATTTGCTCAACTTCCAGCTTTGGACATTAGGAGCTCCTTCAGGTTGAGTCCTGTGTTCTTTCAAGAAGCCCCCATTATTTTTCGAGCTCTTCCTACTTCTGGCCCCAGTGTCATCTTGTGTTTTCCCTGCCCTAGCCTTGAGACTAAGCACTTCTCCAAGGAGCCCTGGTTTTTATTAGACAAAAGTGTTTAGAAGCCAAGATCTGGATGCTAGGTGTGCTCATTGTTACAGAAGGCTTATTGCTTCTAAGTACTCTAAATGGATGGAACTAGGAAATGTGTGTATATGAATCCAAATGTTCACACACACACACACACACACACACACACACACACACACGCATACCTGTCAGTGTACATATTTAAACCACAAATTTTTAACTGGCATCTCTGATTCTAATCCTTCACCACCGGGTTCATTTTAACCTTTCTTTAGTTGGAAGTTCTTTCGCTAGCAACAAGAAACCTGGCTTTTATTATCTGTAGTTCACCTGCTTATTTGCTCAATCCTACTATACCCTGAGTGATTTCAGAAGTTATAGCCCTGTGAGAACACATTTATTATGTGTTTCACCACACCCAGCTAATTTCTTAATTTTCTGTAGAGATGAGGCCTCGCCATACTGCCCAGACTGGGCTTGAACTCCTGGACTCAAGCAATCCTCCTGCCTTGGTCTCCCCAAGTGCTGGGATTGCAGGCGTGAGCCACTGTATCCCACCCCATCAGTTGTCTTTCGACTTTGCTTACATGTTGTTGTTGTTGTTATTCAATTTTTTAACATAGTCAAGTATATTAATCTTTACTTATTGCCTCTGGATTTGAGATCATAGTTAGAAAGTCTTCCTTGTACCAAATTTAAAGAGAGATTCACTCCATTTTTTTCCCTAGACTTTGTATGTTTTGATATTTTATATTTACTACTGAGAGCATGGCATTTATGTGTGCGATTCTGGTGGTGACCAGTGAGGATGTGATTCACCAAAGCTACCTGGGTTAGTTCTTTTCCTGCCCGGCCATCCCCTTTCGTGTTGTCATGTGACTCATTTGTGACACAGTTACGATTCATCTGTCGGTGTTTGTACTTCATTTGGGGTATTTGAAGGATGTGTGAAACATTACTATAGTTCTAAGAGTCAGACCTATAAAAAATACACTCCAAGAAATGTCATTCCTTCTTACTTCTCGTTATCCCCACTTCATTTACCCCTTTTTCCGACGTCACCCTCTCCCTCATAGGTAATCAGGTAGTGTCTTTCATATTTCCCTTGAGCAAATGAGCAGATATATATGTACTGTCTTGTATTCCCTTCTTTCTTTCTTTCTTTTTTTTTTTTTTTAAGACAAAGTATTACTCTGTTGCCCAGACTGGAGTGCGATGGCACAATCTCAGCTCACTGCAACCTCTGCCTCCTGGGTTCAAGTGATTCTCCTGCCTCAGCCTCCCGAGTAGCTGAGATTACAGGTACCTGCCATTACGCCCTGGTAATTTTTGTATTTTTTTTTTTTTGGAAGAGGAGGGGTTTCACCAGGTTGACCAGGCAGGTTTTGAACTCCTGACCTCAGGTGATCCACCTGCCTCAGCCTCCTAAGGTGTTGGGATTACAGGCGTGAGCCACCATGCCCGGCCGTATTTCCTTCTTTCTTACGTGAAGTTTAGCAAACTGCAGGTAATCTCCTACTGTTTGATTTTTCCACTTGACAATATGTCCTGGAAGTTACTCCCTATCAGTTCATAGAGAGCTTCTGCAATCTTTTTCACAGCTATATAGTACTCCATACGTAATCTACTATACTTTACTCAACTGCTCTCCTATGGATGGGCACTTAGGTTGTTTTTGATGCTTTGCAATTACAAACAATGCTGCAATGAATAATCGTGTGCATATGTATTTTCACATTGTTTGAGATGTACCTGCAGTGTGGGTTCCTAGAAGTGGGGTTGCTGGATCACCAGGTCAAAAAAGTAAAAGTGCACATAGTTTTGGGTTCCTAGAAGTGGGGTTGCTGGATCGCCGGGTCAAAAAAGTAAAAGTGCACATATAGTTTTGTCAGATAGTGTCAGGTTCTTCTCCAGAAGGAGGATGCCAGAGAGCAGGCCCACCAGCAATAGTAAGAGTCCCTGTTTCTCCACAACCTTGACAATAGAATATGTTGCCATATTTGAAAACTTTTATCACTTGGATAGCTAAGGAGTAATCCTTCAGTGTTATTTTAATTTGAATGAATTTGGACATTTTTTCATATGTTTGAGGGAAAATTTTTATCTCCTTCTTTTGTGGGTTGTCTGCACATATCCTTTCCACTTCTTTCTTTGTTCCTTAATTTTTAAGTTATTTTTAGTATAATATATTGGGATATTGGCCCTTTCTGTAATATGTTACAAATATTTTCTCCCAGTTGGCCAGCAGTCTTTTTTGTTTGTTCGTTTTCTTTTGTTTTGCTTTTTTTGAAATAGAGTCTCACTCCATCACTCCGGCAGAAGTACAATGGTGAGAACATGGCTCACTGTAGCCTCTACCTCCTAGGCTCAAGTGATCCTCCCACCTCAGCCTGCCTCCCAGGTAACTGGGACCACAGGTGCATGACACCATGCCTGGTTAATTTTTGTATTTTTATTTTTTTCTTCCTTCCTTCCTTCCTTTCTTTTTGAGAAAGAGCCTCACTGTGGCTCAGGCTGAAGTGCAATGGCATGATCACAGATCACTGCAGCCTCCGCCTCCCAGGTTCAAGCAATTCTCTGCCTCAGCCTCCCGGGCAGCTGGGATTACAGACTCCCACCATCACACCTGGTTAATTTTTGTATTTTTAGTAGAGATGGGGTTTCACCATCTTGGCCAGGCTGGTCTTCAACTCCTGACCTTGTGATCCATCCACTTCAGCCTCCCAAAGTGCTGGGATTACAGCCATGAGCCACAGCACATGGTCAATTTTTGTATTTCTCATAGAGACTAAACCTCACCATGTTGCCTAGCCAGGCTTGAACTCCTAGGCTCAAGCAACCCTCCTGCCTTGGCCTCCCAGAGTGCTGAGATTACAGGTGTGAGCCATGGCGCCCGGCCTTGTCAGTTGTCTTTTGACTTTGTTCATGTTTTGTTGTTGGTATTCAATTTTTTTTTAACATAGCCAAGTTTATTGATCTTTACTTATTGCCTCTGGATTTGGAGTCATAATTAGAAAGTCTTTATACCAAATTTAAAGAGAAATTCACTCCATTTATTTTCCCTAGACTTTGTATGTTTTCATATTTTAATTTAGAATCTTGATCCATTTGGAGTTTGTGTTTGTGTATGGAGTAAAATGCAAGTTTAATTTTCTCTTCCTCCAA
>PVKP010011392.1:26797-61568 GCA_004027715.1 Plecturocebus donacophilus
TTAAAAAAAAAAAAAATTCCAAAAGTCCATTCTTGGCCTGGCACAGTGGCTCATGCCTGTAATCCCAGCACTTTGGGAGGCCAAGGCAGGCAGATCACAAGGTCGAGAGATCAAGACCATCCTGGCCAACAAGGTGAAACCCTGTCTCTACTAAAAATACAAAAATTAGCTGAGCGTGGTGGCGGGCACCTGTAGTCCCAGCTACTGAGCAGGCTGAGGCCGGAGAATCACTAGAACCCCGGTGGGGCAGAGGTTGCCTGCCTGTGCTCCTGCACTCCAGCTAGGGTGACAGAGTGAGTCTGTGTCAAGGAAAACAAAAAAAAAAAGTCCATTCTTCCTCCATTGATTTGAGATGCCACCTTTGTCGTATACTAAATTTCCCTGTGAATTTGAGACTAATTCTAGACTTTCCATTCTATTCCAATTGTCTATTTATCCATTTATGTGTCAGCACCACACTGTTTTAATTATAGAGGCTTTAGCCTATACTTTAATGTCCGATAGAGTGAATCTACCCTTGATTTGTCACTGTTTCTCTGCTGTTCTTCATGTTTGTTTTCCATAAGGACTCGAATCGCATCGTTCAACGCTATAAAATAGCTTGTTGATATTCTTACGGGGTGGACTTGCATTGAATTTGTAAATTAGCATAGGCAGAACTGACATTTTGTCAATATTGAGTCATTCTATCCAAGAAAAGGGGATGTCTTTCTTTTTGTTCATCAATTTTTGTCTTTCAGGAGTATTTTAAAACTTTTATCACGTAAGCTGTGCACATATCTGTTGAGCTCTCCTCCTGTTTACCCCATTGGTGAAGAAGGGATTCCTTGCCTTAAATAGCCTATGATACAGAGCATGCCACCCTGCCACTGGGCAGATGAGCAGGGGAGCAGATCATTACATAAGCTCACAGCCCAGGGGAAGAGGACACATGCAGCCATGGGGCTGCCCGTGGGACAGCGAACTAGCAGGGACTGCGGGAGTCAGACTTCATAGTAACAAAGGGTGGAGGTGCCCCTCGTCCCGAGGGAGGATGCGATCAGTTGTTTGGGTAAAAATGAGGAGCCTTTTCCCTGGGTGTGGAAAGTCATATCCAGCAAGAGCAGGGAACTCCTGGTGAAGCTGTTAAGGTCCTTGAGAACCAAAGACCTCAAGGCAGCGCGGAATTGCAGTCCTACGTGCAATGTCTTGTTAAATTTATTCCTAACTTGTTTCTCTTATTTGCAGCTTTATAAATGGGTTGCTTTTACTGTTCTGTTCTGTCGCTAAACAGTATTTTTGAAAGCTTAACACAAGCTGCAGAGTAAAGCAGCTACCATTCAGAGACACGAAGACGAAAAAAATCTCAATTTTACAACGGAAAAATCAGAGAAGATATTTGTGGAGCAATTAGGACCAAGCATTACCATCCCAGGTCAGCTCCCTCGTCAAGCTGTTCTGCTTTGAAAGTAGAAGAGCAACCTTTCTAAATCCTCAGGAACAGAAAGGGCTACCATTAAAAACCATTCATTTCAAGGATCATCAAAAATGGACAATTTAATTTGCATTTCAAAAGTAGACTCAGGAAAGATAAATTTGTCAGGATGACTAATGGGGAAAGTTTCATGGTGCGAATTGTCTTTGGTCTTCATGGAAAATATGATATATAGCAACAAGATAAACAAAAGGAACTAAAAAGATTTAAAAGCAGCCACCTTAATAATTTAAGATCACGGAGAAGACAATGAAACCAACTGTCCCTCAAAAGGAACTTCAAACCATTTTTAAAAATCCATGAATAGCAACATGAATGTCTCATTCATTTTTTTATTCAGCAACTATTTATTGAGTGCCTTCTAGCAGCCAGTGTTCTTTCTAGGAGCTGGCATTCAGAGGTCAAGCTTACAATCCTGGCCCTCAGGTTGCTCACAGGACTTACAGGGAAGATGAACCAGCAAACAGATGTTACAGGTAACAGGTGCCACAGCTAATAGGTGCCATAGGGTTCTACTTGAGCTATAGGAGATGAGGACGGGGTCAGGAAGAAAAGATTTCTCAGTGGGGTGGAGGGGATGTTAACCAAAATTTCAAGGGTGAGGAGGAGGTATGCAGGCAATGAAATAGGGGAACGGAATTCCTGACAAAGGGAAGAGAGTCAGCATTCAGGGACATGGGAAGTGAGGCAAGTGGCTGGGGCTTAGGACAGAAGGAGATTGTGGCTGGACAGGTGGACAGGGTTTGCATAAGAAGGATCTTGCATTTCATGGGATGACTTGGGATCCAATTCTGAAGGCAATGAGGAGCGTGGAAGCATTCTCAGCAGGGGAAGATAGGATCAGATCTGGAGTTCTGGAAAAGTCCTCCAGCTTCATTGAAAGGGGCAGGCTGTAGGCTGGGAGGGCAAGTAGGCAGACGATGTAGCAGTCTAGGAGAAAAGATCTCAGGGCCTGGAGGCAGAGGTGCTGGAGACCAGACAATGGGACAGAGATGGGTTGTTTTAAGGAAAAAGGTGCAACATGACATGGTCATTGACTAGACTTGAAAGATGGGGCCCAAAAGGGGTGGAGGAAGATTGTCCCAAAGTTTTTTCACTTGGATGGCTGAGGTTTTAGGGATCAAAGAAGATGGTTAAGTTCTGTTTGTCATGTGCTGAGTTTATTACACTTGGAAGTGCTAGTAAGTTCACTAGACCAGTGGTTCTCAAACTTGTATGTGCTTCTTGATCTCGCCTGAAAGGCATGAGTAGATACCTAATTTATAACATCTGAAATGTGATACAGATATAATGAGATGAAGAAGAATTAACTCTAAGAATTGCTTTGGGAGAAATGCTTCCATAAATGCTTGTGGTGGGAGGTGAGACTAGGAGAGCAGGTAAGGAACTGTGGGGTGCAGGCTTTGCTGGGGGACACCCACCAGGGAAGGGGGGCATGGTGGGGTGGTGCTGTGGGCAGGTCCTGATTATGAGAGAGGATGCATAGATCCCTAGTGGTCTTGTGGGGTGGTAGAGAGAGGGGGGATGTGTGTGCATGTGCATGAGTGTGTGCATGTGTGCACAAGTGTATGTGTTAATGTGTGTGTATGCATGTGTATGTATGTGTGTGCATGAGTGTGTGGGCATGCATGTGTGTATGTGTGTGCATGTATGCATGTGTGTGCATGAGTGTGTATATGTGGGTATGCATGTGTGTATGTGTGCATGTGTGCAAGTGTGTGCATGAGTGTGTGCACAACTGTGTGCACGTGTGTGTGCATCAGTATGTGCATTTGTGTGTCAGAATGTGTGTATGTGTGCATGTGTTCACGAGTGTGCATGTGTGTGCATGTATGCATTTATACATGTGTGCATGAATGTGTGTGTGCATGTGTGTAGATGAGTGTGTATATGTGTGTGTGCATGCATGTGTGCATGTGTGTGTGTTTGAGAAAAGGCTGAGTTCTGCATCCAGGCAGTGGACAGCCAAATACCGCCAGCAGCAGGGACAAAGGGCCCGGAGATCTCCTGAGTTCCATAAAGAACATCTCAACAAAGCAAAACATCCTGGTTGTGAAGGATAGCAGCATGTGACAGATACATAGGAACCAAATTCTCTGAAAAGGAAGAGTCCCCGAGTGAATTTCAAACCCAAACCCAAGAATATAATGGATCCAAAGACAAGTTAAAAAAAAAAAGGCAGACTAAAAATGATCCTGAGTAAATGTAAGAAACAGGAGTTTTTACAATTTACTTTTTATTTGTATATATTTAGGCAGTACAAGTGCAGGTTTCTTACAGGCATATATTGCATCATGGCGAAGTCTGGGCTTGTAGTGTCCCCACCGCCCGATTAGTGAACACTGTACACAATAGGTAATTTTTGAACCCTCACCTCTCTCCTGCCTTCTGGAGTCTGCAATGTCTATTCCACTCTGTGTGTCCATGTGTACCCCATTGTTTAGCTCCCACTTACAAGTGAGGTATTTGACTTTCGAAAGCATGGGTTTTAATCATGATCTCCAACACAACAAACTTTACACAAAAGCATGGGGCACTGTCAACAGTGACACATCAGAATGATCAAAGGCACAGCAAGTAATGAAAACACAGCATTAAGTGTCACACATATGATAGCAAAAAATAAAAATCAATGAAAAGGTGACAGATATCTGAGAAGAAACAGAATGAAACTCTACTTGGATTCCTTAGTACCCTGCTTTCAGAATATGGGAAATCAACTAATCAAAAGAATGATCAAAAATCACAGAGCTGAACACCATTAATAAGGTAGAATTGGCCAGGCGCAGTGGCTCACACCTATAATCCCAATACTTTGGGAGGCCAAGGCAGGCAGATCACCTGAGGTTGGGAGTTCGAGGCCTGCCTGACCAACATGGAGAAACCCCGTCTCTACTAAAATACAAAATTAGCCAGGAGTGGTGGCGCATGCCTGTAATCCCAGCTACTTGGGAGGCTGAGGCAGAAGAATCGCTTAAACCCGGGAGGCAGAGTTTGCAGTGAGCTGAGATCGCGCCATTGCACTCCAGCCTTTTGTTCTTGTTCCAACAAGAACAAAACTCCATCTCCAGAATAAATATGTAAATAAATAATAAGGTAGCATTAGCAACAGCTACAGAGAATTCCATTTAAAAAATTAGAGAATATACCTTTTAAAAATGTATACCTCACACCCCAAATAATTATATTTTATGTTAAGAATTATCAAGGGGCTGGACACAGTGGCTCACGCCTGTAATCCTAGCACTTTAGGAGGCTGAGGCAGGATTACTTGAGTCCAGGATTTGAGACCAGCCTGGGCAACAAAGTGAGATTCCGCCTTTCCAAAAAATAAAATAATTAGCCCGATATGGTGGCATATGTCTGTAGTCTCAGCTACTCAAGTAGCTGAGGCAAGAAAATCAGTTGAACCCAGGAGATCAAGGATGCAGTCAACGGTGATGGCACTACTGCGCTCCAGCCTGGGCAACAGAGCGAGATGCTGTCGCAAAAAAAAGAAAAAAAGAAATGCAAGTGGAAAAAAAGAATATACAGATAAGCCATATGTTGATTAAGTTAGAAACAGAATAGCAAACACAAGGTGCATATCATGTAACAGGCACTCTTTTCTGTGTTTACAAATATTAACTCATTTAATCTTCACTATAAGCTCACAAAGTAGGTCCTTTTTTTTTTTTAAGACAGTTTCACTCTTGTTGCCCAGCCTGGAGTGCAATGGCGCGACCTCGGCTCACCGCCACCTCCGCCTCCTGGGTTCAAGTGATTCTCCTGCCTCAGCCTCCCAAGTAGCTGGGATTACAGGCATGCACCACCATGTCCGGCTAATTTTGTATTTTTAGTAGAGACGGGGTTTCTCCGTGAAGCACCTTTCTCACTTCTGGCTCTCCCAAGCCTCAGAACCCCTTTCTCACTCCAGCGCATTGTCATCTTTTGAGAGCCTTTGGCTTCCCCACTGCAATGGGGTGGGTGTTCTCCCCTGGACGCCTGGGATTTCTGCTCTTTGCTCAGGGTCGGCAGAGCATGTTGGTCAGGCTGGTCTCAAACTTCCGACCTCAGGTGATCCGCCTGCCTTGGCCTCCCAAAGTGCTAGGATTACAGGCGTGAGCCACTGCACCCAGCCAGTAGGTACTATTTTTGTTAGCCTCATTTTAGAGGTGAGAGAGGAAGACAGAAGTTAACTGTCCAGAGGCCTCTCTGGAAAAGTGACAGTCACTGCACCGTGAACAGGCAAAGCCGCCCAGTTCACAGTGCTCCATTCTGTGACCCCAGTGACCCTGAGAGACAGGCCACATCTGTGCCGTAAGACTCTCTATTCCCACTGGACCCAGAAGTGGACATCTGACCCAAGCTGGGCCAATCACATTTCATCTCCAGGAGCTTAACCTTGGCCCAGAGAGCCCCTGAGGATTAACAAGTCTCCAGCTGAGCCCCAGGAAAGCCATGGGCTCTAGTGGACTCAGGCCTCGGGCTGCCAGGCACCTGCATCCTGAGAGCCATTGTTGGGTTCTTCCTTCACTGTTAGGAGCCGCCCAGGGATCCTTCCAGTACTTTCTAGTTTTGCATAAGTTACCCAGTGACCCAAAAAGCCTTAATACCCACACTAAATTTTAAAACCCTTCCCCCAATAGCAATGAAATCACAGAGAATATTCACAAACAATAACATACCGTTTAAGAAGCAAACTCCACCCACCAAAATTTGTGAGTGCAAGGTTTTATCAAGAAGAAAATATGTTTCTCTAGATACATATACTAATAAGAAGGTAGAAGGAGGATATAAAATAGATCTCATTACAGGATTTAGGAAAGGAACAAAGTAATGACTGCTGTTCGACAGAATAGCACTGAACAAAATAGAAACTAAAAAAAATAGAAAATGTAAACAAACCAATGATTAGTTCTTCAAAAGATCAAGCAAAATAATACATCATTGAATCAACTTTTTAAAAAGACAGAAAAAAGAAAGTGAAAAGGCGATTAACTCCACAAGAGAGGAAATTGGCAGTAAACCTAAGCCCACAACTATGTAATACGAATGTGGATTAGCTGTGCTTATATGCTTAAATTACACATTTATTAAATCTGTGTATCCTTAAGCCTCGCTGTCTTTACTTCTTACCAGCTAATTCCTTTGTTTTTTGTGGGATTTTTTTAAGTGCCTGGTTAAAGAAACCTGCCAGGAATGATAAATCAGAGCCCTCAAATCTCAGAGGATGGAAAAGGCTCAGCTTGGGTGACACAGCTGTGCTCACTGGCCAAGGGCCTGGGGTGAGTGCCCTTCACCGCCACCCAGGCCACTGTCTATGGCATCACGCTGCTCTCACATGGAGTCCTGTCCTGTGATGCTTGTGCTACTGGGTTGTCTGCTAAAGGCAGAAATCCCCAAACCCCTACCCTCTGTCTCAGGGGAAGCCTAAGGCACCTCTCTCGCTTCTGGCTCTCCCAAGCCGCAGAACCCCTTTCTCACTCCAGCTCACCACCATCTTTTAAGAGCCTTTGGCTTCCCCACTGCAATGGGGTGGGCGTTCTCCCCTGGTCACCTGAGATTTCTGCTCTTGGCTCAGGGTCCCCAAAGCCTGTCATGAACCCCCAAAGCAATGAAAAGCAAAATCTTGCTTCTGAGGACTAAGCTTTCATTTTTTTAATCTTGCCCAAATTCCTATCTAAGGGCTCTGGGGGGTCATGCCCTACAAACCATACATTCTCATCAGATGGGTTTTATTTGACCCTTTATATGGGTGACCTACTTTCCAATTTGACTCTGCAATAGCATTATGACTCAAGGGAAAAAATCAAAATATTTAACCCCAAAACATTTCTCTGCTGTATCTTGAAATGGCCTGCAAAGCCGTCCTTTGTGGGGGGAAAACCTGCATCTGTAAAAAATCTCTATTAACACAGCTGGATCTTTTTGTTTCTCCCAATCCTGAAGCAAGTAACTAAAAGTCTAGCACTTTTATTGAAGATCTGAATAGGAAACATTTGTCATCTATTGTCTCTAAGGGCAGCCACTATAAAACTTCAAAAGAACCTCAGTCTCCACAACCTTTTATCTTAACCTGAACATTTTGTTTCTGTAGATCCCAGGTCTTTAGACAAACTCAACGAATTGTCAACTAGAAAATGTTTAAATTTACCTATAGCCTAGAAGCCCCACTTTGAGTTGTCTCGCCTTTCTGAGCCAAACCAATGTGTTTCTTAAATGTATTTGACTGACATTGGTATTTCATGCCTCCCTAAAATATATACACCAGGCTGTAGCCCGACCACCCTGGGCCCATGTTCCCAGGACCCCCTGAGAGTTGTGTCGCAGGCCACAGTCATTTATATTTGGCTCAGAATACATCTCTTAAAATATTTTACAGAGTTTGACTCTTCATCGACACTTCTTGGAACGGGAAGAAGGAAAAACAGCAGCAAGAGACCGACACAAATTACAATAACTGTAAATTATCCTGGTGTGGTTGTGAAGGGTTGCCGTAAATTATCCTGGTGTGGTTGTGAAGGGTTGCCGTAAATTATCCTGCTGTGGTTGTGAAGGGTTGCCGTAAATTATCCTGGTGTGGTTGTGGAGGGTTGCCAGGAGGACTGGCCATTGACGCGAGGCTGTCAGGAATGATTCTTTGGGTGTCAACTGAGAAGGCAGGTTCTGGAAAGGAGCCAGGAGAGCTGGCCACAGAGAGAGGTGCTGGAACCCCTGACAGCACAGTTGCCGTTCTTGCATGTTATCTGTAAGAAGAAAAATACAGTTTTTCAGATTCCAGTAAATATCATACCAGCCCAGAGACAGATTTATTTTTTCTATTTTTTTAAAGACAATAAGTATAGGCTGGGCATGGTGGCTCACGCCTGTAATCCTGGCACTTTGGGAGGCTAAGGCAGACAGATCACCTGAAGTTAGGAGTTCGAGTCCAGCCTGATCAACGTGGTGAAACCCCATCTCTACTAAAACTACAAATATTAGCTGGGCGTGGTGGCATATGCCTGTAATCCCAGCTACTCAGGAGGCTGAGGCAGAAGAATCACTTGAACCCGGGAGGCAGAGGCTTCAGTGAGCCAAGATCACGCCACTGCACTCCAGCTTAGGCAACAAAAGCAAAACTCCATCTCAAAAAATAAAATTGTTTTGTTAGGAATATATTATTGCAAATAAAAAATCATTACTAATGTATGGTCATTCGTAACTCTTATTTTTGAAGATATGACCAGCATGTATAAGTAGAATTCTGAGGTCACAAAAGAAATAGCACTTGAAGATAAATCCTCTCAGCAAGGCAATTTACTTCTACAGAAGGGTGCAGCTCACAGATGGAGGAAGCAATGGTGGCTGCACACTTGGACAAGGGGGGAAGGGGTACTTATGCCTAACAGGGTCGTCCCTACTGCTGTGTTGTTCCCCTATTGGCTAGGGTTAGACCGCACAAACTAGACTAATCCCAATTGGCTATTTTAAAGAGAGAGGGGTCCAAGCTGGAGTGGCAGGTGGGTGTTTTGGCAGGAAGGACGGGTTACGGGCGGGTCAGAGCAGGTAGCCAGGGATGACCTAGGTCAAAGAAGGTGACCAGAGCAGGTGACTGGAGCAGGTGACCGGGATGACTCATGATGGAGCCAGGGGCCGGGGGAACAGATGTGAACTACTGATGAGAGCCAGTGGAGAAGGTTGTTTACTGGAATTACAAGGAAGTTAAACTTTAAAATAGAGAATTAAAGAATAAGACACCTGAATAATACACTGATATACTAATATTTGAAGAGAAACTTGGGGTTCACTATAACAAGCATTTTAGATATTTATTATAATACAACCATTGTGATTTATCAGATTAATAATACTAGACATTCAGATTGATGGCATTTCATTAAGGATTTTTATCTCTACATTCATGAGGATATTAACTGCCCCCCCCCCTTTTTGTAAAATCCATCTGGTTGTGGTATCAGGGTAATACTGGCCTTATCTAATCTTACTAAGATCTTCTTGAGAATGTTGAGGGCTTTTTCCTCTTTCATTTTTTCTTTCTCTCCTCTTTCTCGTCAAAAGGCAAAATTACAACAAATTTAGTTTTAGATCTTACTGGTTTGTATTTGCAGTTCATGAGTCGAGACAGCCTCCAATTTACAAAATAGAATGTGAGTTCCCACCAGGTAACCACAGGTTTTGGAAAGTAGGGAAAACAATAATAGAGGGAAAAAATGGATTGGTGAATATCATGTTACTTTTCAGAAGGGTTGAAGCAGAAGGAACTTCCTTATTACTCAAGTAGACTGAAATCTCTTGTTTTCAGGAAAAACTGATCTGTTTTGGGATCTATTTACTTCCTTAAAGCTTCAGTTTGTTAAGTGGCATTTAGCATAAGTGACTCCATTTGGTTTGGTCTGGTGGACTGGGGCCTTGTGCAGGAGCTCAGTCCAAGAAAATAGTCTCTAATAATTTTTCTCTCTCTCTCTTCAGGGAACTAACCCAGTTAGGCTCAGCTAGAAGTTCTTCTGGCTTTCTGTGGATAGTGATTCCTGTGTCCTTTCAATTTTCAAAGTCTGCACTGTTGTTTGGGGTGTGTTCCATGCCTGGGTAGCTAAGAGGAGAGCTCAGACCTGTGTGGTTTCATATGTGCGATAAGGGAACCCCTTTTACCCGCTTTCTTCTATGATTCTCTCCACATTCTTCAGCTGACTGGATCACCACTGCTCCCAACTCCACTGCCCAGAAATGTGGGATATTTCTCTGAATGTTGACTGCTTGCTCTGCCCCAACAGAGCTGTGCCACAGATGTTTGCCCTTGGGGCAAATCCACGAGAGAAAGGAGAAAAACAGAATGGAGATGCCAGCCCGCTTCCCTCTCCCACACACATATACACACTCTTCAGACAGTCCAGGCCACTTTTCTAGATGACTTTGGCCAGAAATACAGGCATGCCATCTGAGTTTAGTCCCCCAGCTCCATGACTGGATGACTGGAACTCAACTTCAAGGCAAAGCCATGAGAGAAACAAAAAAAAGAGAAGGGAAGAAAAAAAATCGGCAAACTCATCTCCACGTTTCCAGCCCCCTCCACAATCACGATCTGCTTGCTTTTCTTTTCTTTTTTTTTCAGGCAGAGTCTCGCTCTGTCGCCAGGCTGGAGTGCAGTGACGTGATCTAGGCTCATGCAACCTCCGCCTCCAGGGTTCAAGGGATTCTTCTGCCTCAGCCTCCTGAGTAGCTGGGATTACAGGCGCACGCCACCACGCCCAGCTAATTTTTGTATTTTTAGTAGAGACGGGGTTTCGCCATCTCTTGGCTAGGATGGTCTCGATCTCTTGACCTCGTGATCTGCCCGCCTCTGCTTCCCAAAGTGCTGGGATTACAGGCGTGAACCACTGCACCCACCCACCTACTTTTGTTTGCTTTGCAAAGTCCTTGGAAGGTTGCGTTTGTTGATGAAAAGAGTCAAACTCCGTAAAATATTTGAAGAGATTTATTGTGAGCCAAATATGAGTGGCCAGTGGCCAGCGACACAGCCCTCAGGAGAACCTGAGAACACGTGCCCAAGGTGGTCGGGCTGCAGCTTGGTTTTGTAACATTGTAGGGAGACATAAGGCATCAATCAATACATGTAAGATATACATTGGTTCAGTCAGGACAGCCAGGACCACTAGAAGGGAGGTGGGCTTCCAGGTCATAGATAGATTCAAAGATTTTCTGATTGGCAGTTGGCTGAGTTATTATCAATAGAAAGGAGTGTTTGGCTTACTCTACGGCGTTGTGGAGACCAAGGTTTTATCATGAAGGTGAAGCCTCCAGGTGGCAGGCTTCAGAGAAAACAGATTGCTAATAGGAAATGGGAAATCATTACACATTTATCATTGCTTCTATCTCACAGTTCGCAGTGAGCTTCCTGAAATAGACTGGACCTCCCTCAGACTGGGAACCTCAGAAAGCTCTTCCCAGGGAAGCGAACAGAGTCCACGTTCTGGTACCTGCCGGTGATGGCGGTGCCCGTTCCGCCCAGACTTGCCGGCATGTGCCCTCGCACCACCCGCCCTGACCGAACGCGGAGCATCCTGCAGTTCCTTGAGGACGTTTAGGAGTCCATAGCTGTGCCCAGGTTTTACTGTCTGCCTTGAATGCCTTTCTCCTCCTGATATGGTTTGGCTGTGTCCCCACCGAAATCTCATCTTGAATTGTGGCTCCCACAATTCCCACGTGTTGTGGGAGGGACCCCGTGGGAGATAACGGAATCCTGGGGGCGGGTTTTCCCCGTCCTGTTCTCGCGGTGGTGAGTAGGTCTCGCGAGAGCTGATGGATTTATAAGGGGAAATCCCTTTCACTTGATTCCCATTCTCGCTCGCCACCGCCTTGTGAGATGTGCCTTTTGCCTTCTGTCGTGATTATGAGGCTGCCCCAGCCACGTAGAACTGTGAGTTCCCTAAACCTCTTTTTCTTGGTGACTTACCCAGTCTCAGATATGTTTTTATCAGCAGAGTGAAAATGGACCTCCTTCTCGCTCTTCAAGAGGCTTAATTCTTGCGAAGTCTTTTTAAATTGGTACTCCAGGCAAAATCAGTCACATCATCTTCTCTGTCCCCAGAGCTCTAGCTATAGCCCTTGTTACAGTGTATTGTACTTACTGGTTTTAAATGTCTGTTCTACCACTAAACTATAAGTTCCTTGAGGCCACTTTTTATTTTTGAATCCACAGTGTCTAAGCCTGTTGCAGGGCAGGTGGGAGCAGCTTGATAAGTGATTGCTGAATGAATAAGCAAACAAGCAGGGGAATAGGAGGAGATCTTAAATACATCTGTTACAGTCTTGCGAATAGTTACTCAGAGCAAATGAAAATGGACAGCCATGCACAGCAGAGACTGTAGATCTAATTACCTTGTCTCTGCTAAATTGGGCTAGGAGGTTTAGCAGGAATAAAAATAGTAGCAGATGGCCTTATTTAGCATATACCCTTTCCATTAATGTGATATTCACACACTATTTTCTGAGTACACGTGCTATAAATAGTCGATAATTTGATTAGGTGTTAAATAAGTAACCATATCAATCCAGTAACACAATGATAGTTAAATAAAGTTAGCAATTAATGTAAGAAAGAACATTTTTTAGCCGGGGATGGTGGCTCATGCCTGTAATCCCAGCACTTTGGGAGGCTGAAGCAGGAGGATTGCTTGAATCCGGGAGTTCAAGATCAGCTTGGGCAACATGGCGAGACACCATCTCTACAAAAAATAAAACATAAACAAATTTGCTGGGTGTAGTGGTGTGCACCTACCTGTGGCCCCCGCTACTTGCAAGGCTGAGGTGGGAGGATAACTTGAGCCCAGAAGATTCAGGCTGCTGTGAGCTATGATTGCACCACTGCACATCTGCAGTTCCTTGATGATGTCAGCATATTTAGGATTCCACAGTTATGCACAGGTTTTATTCTCTGCCTTGAATACCTTTCTCGTCCTGATATGGTTTGGCTGTGTCACCACCAAAATCTCATCTTGAATTCCAGCCTGGGTGACAGAGCAAAACCCTGTCTCGAAAAATAGAAAGTATTTTATATAAATATTTCCTATAATAGATTTAGATATTTGTGGCTGGGTGCGGTGGCTCATGCCTGTAATTCCAGCACTTTGGGAGGCCTAGGCAGGCAGATCACTTGAGGTCAGGAGTTCAAGACCAGCCTGACCAGCATGGCGAAAACCTGTCTCTACTAAAAATACGTTAAAAAAAAAAATTAGGAGTGATGGGGTACACCTGTAATCCCAGCTATTCAGGAGACTGACAGGAGAATCACTTGAATCCAGGAGGCAGAGGTTGCAGTGAGCAGAGATCATGCCACTGCACTCCAGCCTGGGCAACAGAGCCAGACTCCATCTCAAGAAAAAAAAAATCAAGATATTTGTAAAGTTTACTAAGTACCTAATATGTCCTTGGCTCTATAGTGGCCTCTTTTGTGTCAAGTTAGTTATTACGATAAGAAGAGGGTTTAGTATTATTCCAATTTTATGTCAGTAAATGGGCTCAAATATGCTGAATATTTTGTCCAGGGCCAAACATCCTACTTTGTACACCAAGACGCAAAAGTTTGGATGCAGATTTTCTGATCAAGTCCATTGCACTACTCACTATCCTGCAGTTGCCTTAAATGGCACACTTCCTCCACTTCTGAGAATGTTCACCTACTTTACTATATGGCCACGATATGGAAAGGATCTACTCTTCTAAGACACATGGAGTTGGTCAAACCCTGACAGTAGCATAAATGCATCCATGTGGAACCATCACAAGTATCTGAGGGTTGGTGCCACGAGTCAGTGTTTTCCAGCGATGATACCAGTAATGGGATAAGTGATCATCTCATGAAATAGGAGCCAGGAGAAATCATTTGTATCTGTGTGAAATAATACAGAGCCAAAACTCTATCTTCTTTTCTGGTAAATGGTGTTTATAAAAGCAATTACTTCTAGCTAGAATAATGAAAATGAATTTCAAAGTCTGTCAATTTCAGGTTGCGTATTTCACAGTCACAGGAAGAGAGATGACATTTAAGGGCCAGGACTTAGCAAGACTAATGTCAAGGATTTTGTTTTTGCTGTTTTTGTTAAATCTTTTAAATGTTTTCCTAGAGGCAGAAGAGTGTTTTATTTGTTTTGCTTTTTTTTCGTAGAGATGGGGTTTGCTATGTTGACTGGGCTGGTCTTGAACTTCTGACCTCAAGTGATCCTCCTGCCTTGGTCTTTAAAAAAAAAAAAAAAAATCATAAACATCCAGAAAGGTAGATTCCAACAAAGATTCCACCCCATCTTTGTTAGAAGCAAAGATTGATAGGTGAAATTTTGCAGGAGCCCATTAGATTTCGTCCTCGTAATAGCTGCTTGCCTCACTGTATGTCCATAATTAAGACTCCAAAGTAGTTACATCTTGTGAAGTCCAAGATTATAATTGTGATTATAAATTCTTTAAAAATATATCTTTGTGGCCAGGAGCAGTGGCTCACACCTGTAATCCCAGCATTTTGGGAGGCCAAGGTGGGTGGATCGCTTGAGGATAGGAGTTTGAGACCAGCCTAGCCAACATAGCGAAACCTTACCTCTACTAAATATACAAAAATTAGCTGGGCATGGTGGTGCACACCTGTAGTCACAGCTACTCGAGAGGCTGAGGCATAAGAATTGCTTAATCTGGGAGGCAGAGGTTGCCTTGAGCCAAGATTGAGCCACTGCACTCCAGCCTGGGCGACAGAGCACGAGTGTATAAATAAAATAAATCTTTGTAATTCCGTTGTACCGTGAGGAATTACAATGAGGAAAACCATGCAATTTTGACCTAAAGTCTAGGTGCAAATTTAAGGAGGTGTTCCAGGAAGGAGGATGACATGTTCCCTTCGTATCATTCCTTTCCACCATTGCTGGATTAGGATAAACTACCAGAGGCGTTCATGCTCTTGGTGGGCATGCCAATTCTCAGCTTACGCCCCCTGAGCTCCAAATCCACCTTTCATTGCCCTGTTTGTGATACTGGAACATTTCTCCCTTGCCAGCTAGCATGAACTTAAGTTTTGTCAGTCCGGGGGGGATGGAGGAACACTGCAGAAGGAAGGGGCTTGCTATGGTCTGAGGGTACTCCCCAGATTCGTGTGTTGGAACCTAATACCCAATGTGATAGAATTAAGAGGGGAGGCCTTTGGAGAATGATGGAGTCATGAGGGTCCCCCCTGCATGGATGGGATTGGTGCCCTTACGACAAAGGCTCAGGTAAGCCTTCTGTTACATGAGGATGCAACAGGAAGGTGCCATCTTTGAAGCCAAGAGCCAACCCTCATAAGATGTTGAACCTGCTGCTGTTTGATCTTGGACTTCCCAGCCTCCAGCATGTAGGCAGTTAATTTCTATTGTTTCTAAATTACCGTCTAACATATTTTGATATTGCAGCCTGAATGGATGAAGCCAAGGCTCTTCTGTTTACTCCTATGGTCATAGACACCCAGCGGTGCTCACCCTAGTGAGTTTCAGAGCCACCACCCCTTGGGTGGATTCCCAGTGATTTCCACATTTCAGCATCTCCCTGTGGGCAGTCTTCTCCCTGGTTCTCCAGTGGGCAGAGACTCACTGTGTTCCACCAGTGTGGAATCTTAGCAAATTTCTCCCTGACCCAGTGGGCATGGCTATACCTTCTTCAGCAAGATCTGGATCCCAGCCCTGGCTGGGGACAAGCTCCTGCTTTTGGATTTCTTCCTTTCTTGGGTGCTCTGCCCGGACCCTAGAGGTAGTGGCTGCTCCCTCCGCTTTCTTTACCTATATTCTTTGGGGTTCTCTCCATCCCTTAGTAGGTAATCCTCTGTTACAGTGAATCATTCTATATATTGAACTCCTCATTCAAGTTACTTTGTGATTCCTTTATCCTGATTGACCCAGTGAGCTATACCCCTAATAATTCCTAATAAAGGATACCATGTGTTGAGGGTTTCTGATGTGATGACACTGTGTTAAGCACTTTACAAACATCTGATTTAATCCTACCAATAGAAATAGAATCTAGATATCATTATGTCCGTTTTCAGATGAGGAAATTCATGTTCAGTGTTGCCCAAGTAAGAAAGCAGAGACCTGGTCTAAGGATTCAAGGCCTGTGCTATTAACCAGTGTACCCTGAAGACTTTCTGTTAAGGAGGCAATGCACTCTTGACCTAACTTAAGGTGTAAGTGCTAATGCGTGGGAGTAGTCTCCGTTAGGCAGAGATGAACATGCCACTTTCATCCACAGCTGAAGTCACACATTTTCTTGGATGAAAAATAACTACAATTGCCTTCTCTCATAAGTATTCAGTCTGCTCTAGGGCAGACCTCCTTCTTGGATCGTTTTCAGCCGATCAACCTGTCCAAAGACAAAAAAAAAATAAGGGCACTCTGCTCGGTCCACAGATAGTCTGAAATTTTTATTCCATAAACCTTCCCTTGCCTTTGTTCAGTGACATTTGATTTACAGATGATTGATCGCCCTAGTATATGAGTAAGTTTCAGCTGGGCTTTTCACTGAACTCATTCATCTGAATTATTCTTTGACAGTTATTTTGGGATGTCCTACTGAGATCTGCTCGCTGGAAAGTATGCATAGGCACCTACAGAGACACGCAGTTTGTGGGCACTCCTCATGGGACACCGTGGGTCAGAGCTCGCCTTGTCTGTGTCCCTCTGGTGAGTACCATTTTGTGCCACTTAAGCTCTTTGGCTCTTGGGTGCTGATGATACTTCCTGGCCAGTCTAGTTCTTCTGTGTCCATGTCCATCTTGTGTGGGGACAGGGGAGCTGCCAGGCAGATCAAATCATGAAAATTCTCTGGAAATGTGATTTTGGAGAACCCCGAGGCCATCTTCTCCCTCCAGAGGCTGATAGGCTGCTAGCTTTCACAGCTACTGTGAGTCCCAAACTTGATTTTCTTTTCTTTTCTTTGAGACAGAGGCTCACTCTGTAGCCCAGGCTGGAGTGCAGTAGTTCAGTCTCAGCTTACCGCAACCTCTGCCTCCTGGGTTCAAGCGATTCTCATGTCTCAGCCTCCCAAGTAGCTGGGACTACAGGCGCCTGCCACCACGCCCAGCTAATTTTTGTATTTTTAGTAGATATGTGGTTTCACCATGTTGGCCAAGCAGGTCTCAAACTCCTGACCTCATGATCCGCCGACCTCAGCCTCTCAAAGTGCTGGGATTACAGGCGCGAGCCACCACATCTGGCCCCAGACTTGGTTTTCAAGACTGCTACAGTTGCAGAGAAGGGGATGGGAATGGGGCAAATTAAACTATCACGGAGATCATAGTTCTTAGCAACGTTCAACTGATTTCCTTGAATAAACACTCCTTGAATTGTCTCAAGCCTTTGATTAATTTCCAGAGTTCTGAGAAAGTTAATTTTGACATTTTTGGCCTGTGTTCTCATCGCTTTTAGGAAAGAGTAGATTTTTGGATATACTAACTCCATTATTCCAGAAATGCTTTGACCAAAAGGTTTAAGTAAATCCTAGATTTGAACCCTGAATTTGATTAATAGTCTTTCTGAATAAGTACAACAGAAAACAAGGCCGGGCTTGGTGGCTCATGCCTGTAATCTCAGCACTTTGGGCAGCCGAGGCGGGTGAATCACCTGAGGTCAGGAGTTCGAGACCAGCCTGACCAACATGGCAAAACCCCGTCTCTACTAAAAATAGAAAAATTAGCCGGGCGTGGTGGCAGGTGCCTGTAGTCCCAGCTAGCTGGGAGGCTGAGGCAGGAGAATTGCCTGAACCCGGGAGGTGGAGGTTGCAGTGAGCAGAGACCGTGCCAGTGTACTGCACTCCAGCCTGGGCGTCAGAGCGAGACTCCTTCTCAAAAAAAAAAGAAAAAAGATAAAAAAAGTACAACAAAAGACAGCACAAAACAAAAATCATAGAAATCTGCTATAAATTTGGCCAGAGTTGCTGTATCTTGCCCAAGGAGATTTTCCATTGTGCGAGTACAAAGCTATGTTTCTAAACAGATAAATTAGTCGTAGTATATATAAAAAAGAACTCTGGCTCCCGCCTCCATGTCCCCCTACCTAAGAGTCCCTGGGCTCAATGCCTGCTAAGACCCCTCCCGATAGGAGCATATTATAACTCATGACATATGTCACATGAAGTCCACTGCAGTATGCATATTGACATGTGTGCAAATGCTGATATGAAAAGTGTTTACCTACAACCTTAAGTCCAGGAATCTGTGGGAAATGAAAATAAGCTGGAGAGTCACGTGCCCATTTGTATGAGAGATTCTGCTTATCTATTCTTGAACCCCTCTACTTTTTCCTAGCTTTAATCATTTTATTTCTCTCTAGTTGTTATTTTCATTAAAATTATGCATGAATAGAATTTCCTCAGTTGAATAATCCTGTGAAGCTTGATCTGCAAAATGGCCAGGCACAGTGGCTCCTGCCTGTAGTCCCACCGCTTTGGGAGGTTGAGGCAGGATGACTCTTTGAGCTCAGGAGTTCGAGACCAGCCTGGGCAACAAAGCAAGACCCCATCTCTACAAAATACAAGTATAAGCTGGGTGTGGTAGTATGCACCCATAGGCTCAGCTACTCAGGGAGCTGAGCTGGGAGGCTCACCTGAACCCAGGAGGTTGAGGCTGCAGTGAGCTCTG
Organism: Plecturocebus donacophilus; assembly: GCA_004027715.1. Classification (NCBI taxonomy): domain Eukaryota; kingdom Metazoa; phylum Chordata; class Mammalia; order Primates; family Pitheciidae; genus Plecturocebus; species Plecturocebus donacophilus. The sequence continues at coordinate 45,397 of PVKP010011392.1, forward strand.
ATTGTGCCACTGCACTGCAGCCTGGGTGGTAGAACAAGACACTGTCTCTGAAAAAAGAAAAGAAAAAAAAATCATCACCCCATTTTACCACCAGTTTTTCACTCTGCAGGTCAGGTACCACATCTTTTAACTCTTTTAACTAATTTTGACTGATTTTTATTTGGATTTTTCTCTGTTTCCTTAATAACATTTGTCTATTGCTATTTCTTGCTTTTTTAAACTTTGGGCGTTGCCTAGTGGCTTCCTGCTGTGGAATATGAAGCGACAGCTCTTTCTCCCTCACGTCCTATTGCCCCCATCCTTCCAATAGGGCAATGTTGAAATTTTGGTTAGAGCAATAGCCAGAGTTCCATTACTAGGACTATCTAAATACCACTAATAGATAGCTGTATAATATACTTGGAAATTTTCCTTTCTGACACAACATTGTATTTCTCTGGAACCATTAATTATCTTCTTTAGTATGCTGAATTTTTTAAATTCTTACCACTGATTTATCTCCAGACTCTCCTCGTCTTTTTCTTTCCCCTCCCTCCCTCCCTCACTTCTTTTTCTTTCTTCCTTTCTTTCCCTTCTTTCCTTTCTTTTCCCACCCTCCTTTCTTTCTTTTCTTTTCTCTTCTCTCTCTCTCCCTCCCTCCTTCTGTCTCTCTTTTCTTTCTTTCTTTCCTTTCTCTTTCTCTCTTTCTCTCTCTCTCTCTCTCTCTCTCTCTCTCTCTCTCTCTCTTTCTCTCTTTCTCTCTTTTTCTTTTGGCAGCGTCTTGCTCTGTTGCCCAGGCTGAGGTGCAATGGCACTATCTCAGCTCACTGCAAGCTCTGCTTTTCAGGTTCAAGGAATTCTCCTGTCTCAAACTCCCAAGTAGCTGGGATTACAGGCGCGCACAACCACACCTAGCTAATTTTTTGTATTTTTAGTAGAGACAGGGTTTCGCCATGTTGGCCAGGCTGGTCTCGAACTCCAGATCTCAAGTAATCCACCCGCCTCAGACTCCCAAAGTGGTGGGATTACAGGCATGAACCACCGTGCCTGGCCATTCCCTTTTTTTCTTCCCCCACCCCCCCCAAAAAACCCTCAGTGGGAGTCCTCTGATATGCTCCAAACCACATTAGGAGATGTCTGGGCCAGCTACCATCATAGGCTCCCTTTTGACCATCATCCTGGGCGTTCTCATCTTTCTCTTGAGCTAGAACCCCACATTGTCTCTTTTCTTGGTTCACTATTATTTTGGTAGAGTGCATCTTCCACTAGCTTTGCGAATACGTTTTATGGAAGGTCGTAGTTTGAGGACTAAAAATGTCTTGATTCTGTCCTCCTGCTTGATTGATAGTTGAGCTAGGTGCAAGATTCTAAAATCTTATTTAGAAACCTGAAATCACTCTACTCTTTGCTTAGAATTGTGAAATGAATACCATCGGAGGAAAGTGATCATTTCACAACCCTTCCCATTCTTTTATCTTCCTCCCCCTCACCTAATTTCTTACTGTTGTTGCATTGAAGATACGAACAACAATGTTTGGCACTAAAGCCAAATAAACCAGAAACACCACTGCAGTCAGGCAAGAGGATTTTGCTGCGTACCCAGCACTGCTGGGAGATGCAGGGAAGCTGGGGGTGGTCCCTCATTCACAGAAGACACCTAAGCGTAGGAACAGATGCACAGTGTCATCAGAAATAAGCATCATTAATTGCATGTTTTCTCTGGGTGCCAAAAAGGCCAAATGCCCCCACAGCTATGGGCCAGTGGATCATTAATTGCCCAGAAGTGACAACATTTTTACATGGAGTCAGTTTTTAGAATTCAGAGTTGCACTTACCTGAACGAAAGCAACAACAAAAAGCTCCAAAAAGGAGATGCTGCAGTGTCAGCTGTACACAGCCAGAGAGGACAGAGCCCCCCAAAGGTGGGCTCGGGACCGTCTCCGGAAAGCCTCACCTAATAGACATGAAGCAGGATTGGTTATGGTTTTGTTGTTATGGTGGTTTGTTTTTTTTGAGGTGGAGTTTCACTCTTGTCGGCCAGGCTAGAGCGTAGTGACACGATCTCGGCTCACTGCAAGCTCTGCCTCCCGGGTTCAAGCAGTTCTCATGCCTCAGCCTCACAGATAGCTGGGATTATAGGCGTGTGTCATCATGCCGAAGAAGAAGAAGTTCTTTTTTTTCTTTCTTTTTTTTTTTTTTTTTTTTTTGAGGTGGAATCTTGCTGTGATGTCCAGGCTGGAATGTAATGGTGCAATGTTGGCTCATTGCAACCTCCACCTTCCAGGTTCAAGAAATTCTCTTTCCTCAGCCTCCTGAGTAGCTGGGACTGCAGGCACACATCATCATGCCTGGCTGATTTTTGTATTTTTAGTAGAGACGGGGGTTTCACCATATTGGCCAGGCTGGTCTCGAACTCCTGACCTCAAGTCATCTGCCCACCTTGCCCTCCCACCTCAAGTGACCTGCCCACCTTGGTGTCCCAAAGTGCTGGGATTACAGGTGTGAGCCACCGCACCCAGCCAACTTTTGTATTTTTAGTAGAGATGGGTTTCACTATGTTGGCCAGGCCAGTCTCAAACTCCTGATCTCAATCCTGCTTCTGCCTCCCAAAGTGCTAGGATTACAGGAGTGAGCCACCACACCTGGCTGGTTAAGTATTGAAAAATTAGATGGGTGATGGGTACATGAGAGTTTATTAAGTAATTTTTCTCTACATAGGTTTAAAATTTTTTTATAGGGGAAAAAAATGTTTTAAGTGGGAGGAAGTCAGAAAACTCCATCTAAAGTGTTTTGCTTCACGTATCAGCCTCACCGTTAGGAATTATTAAGTAATTAACTGTCCTAAACTCCTCGTGTTAGGCAAAAATATTCAGCCAGTCCAGGGTAAGTTTTCTGTGTGGCAAGACTCAACTCTGCCATTTCACACTTGTGGACACACACTGTTCACATATACTAAAGGTCACACACACACACGCTCACACTCACACCTCACTGCACCACTGCACCACTGCACCCGGGGTCCTTTGAGGCACTGTGGAAGCTCTCTGGCATGGCAGAGAGATGACTAGACATGCAGGCAGGAAGTCCATGCACTAAGATCGTTGGCAAATCCCATCCTCCCAAGGCCTCTGTTTCTGCATCTGAAAGAGGCTCATTGCCCTACAGACTAAGGATTTCTCCTATGATCCTCTGGTTAAATGACCTGCTGGGGCTACGGCCCTTGGTCTTCTTCACATCTTGCTCTTCACAGGTGGCCACAGGCTAGAGCACGTTGTTTAACCTGAGCCAGGAGAAGTAGGCTGAAAGAATGTGCCAGGAGCAGTGATGGAAGCGGAGAGGGCTTTATCAAAGGATGCCCTCCTTGGTGCTTGTGTGAATGTTTGTAATGGCAGTGATGGTCTTCTGAAAATACTCCAGTAAGAATTGAGAGGCCAGGTGCGGTGGCTCATGCCTGTAATCTCAGCACTTTGGGAGGCTGAGGCAGGTGGATCATGAGGTCAGGAGTTCAAGACCAGCCTGGCCAACATGGTGAAACCCCATCTCTACTAAAAATACAAAAATTAGTCAGGCGTGGTGGCACGCATCTATAGTCCCAGCTACTCTGGAGGCCGACGCAGGAGAATCGCTTGAACCCGGGAGGCGGAGGTTGTATTGAGCCAAGAACGCACCACTGCTCTCTAGCTTGGGTGACAGAGCAAGACCGTGTCTCAAAAAAAAAAAATAATAATTAAGAAACCCTCAAGTGGTAGAGCGTGGGGGCTCACACCTATAATCCCAGCACTTTGGGAGGATGAGTAAAATGAAAGGAACACTTGAGCCCAGGAGTTTGAGACCAGCACAGGCAACATGGTGAGACCCTGTCTGTACAAAAAATAAAAAGTTAGCCAGGCATTATGGAGTGTACCTGCGGTCTCGGCTACTCAGGAGGCTGAGGTGGGAGGATTGATTGAACCTGGGAGATCCGGGCTGCAGTGAGCAGTGATCGTGTCACGCACTCCAGCCTCAGTGACAGAATGAGATCTGCCTCAAAAAAAAAGAAAAAAGAAAAAAGCCTCAAGTGTTTAGAGTCCCATCACAGGGCCACCTGCACTGTCTACACGGCATCTGTTCACTGATGTCTTTTCCTTCTTCCCCAGAGAGGAGCTTGAAGTGTGTTCTGTACCTGCTCACTCAGAGCCTCGTCTAGAGCCCCATGTGATGTTGGGGCCAGACCCAGCCATTCTTCTAAAATTTACCTCTGCATAAACTGGCACCTGTGGCAGAGGACCCACCCATGTGCAGGAAGGTTTAGCACAGTGTTATTGGTAAAAGCAAAACCCCAGAGTTGATTTCCCCCATGGGTAGATGGTGAATAATGTGGGTCTGCTCACAGCATGGCCCGGTGCTGCCTACAGGGTGGGTGCTGCTGGCAACACGGACGTATTGAGTGAGGCGAGGTGAAAGGAGCCTCTACTGTGTGAACACGGACTCAGGCACAGTAATACAAATATCTAATAGTTATAAGTACCTGTAATATGCCAGGCTCAACTCCAAGCACATGTATTAACTTGTCTAACTCATCTTCCCACAACCCTATGAGGTAGAATTTTTCATTTTCTTTTCTTTTTTCTTTTTTTTTTTTTTTTTTGAGACAGAGTCTCTCTCTGTCACCCAGGCTGGAGTGCAATGGTGCGCTCTCGGCTCACCACAACCTCTGCCTCCTGGGTTCAAGCAATTCTCCTGCCTCAGCCTCCCAAGTAGCTGGGATTACAGGTGCACGCCACCACATCTGGCTAATTTTTGTATTTTTAAGTAGAGACAAGGTTTTGCCATGTTGATCAGGCTGGTCTCGAACCCCTGACCTTGTGATCCACCCACCTCAGCCTCCCAAAGTGCTGGGATTACAGGTGTGAGCCACTGTGCCCAGCAGAATTTTTCATTTTCTTGTGTTTCTCTTTTTGTGCTGAGAGCTATGAGTTTTTTTTTTTGTTTGTTTTTTTGTTTTTTTTTCTTTCTCAAGACGGAGTCTTGCTCTGTCACCAGGCTGGAGTGCACGTAGCACGATCTCTGCTCACTGCAACCTCCACCTCCCAGCTTCAAGCAATTCTCCCAATTCAGCCTCCCAAGTAGCTGGGATTACAGGTGCCTGCCACCATGCCCAGCTAATTTTTGTATTCTTAGTAGAGACGGGATTCCACCATGTTGTGCAGGCTGATCTCAAACTCTTGACCTCATGATCCACCTGCCTTGGCCTCCCAAAGTGCTGGGATTACAGGCATGTGCCACCACGCCTGGCCAGCTATGAGGTATTTCATAGATATTATTATCCCTTTTTTACAACCGAGAAAATGGAACTTGGTCAATGTTGCACTAATGGTGACTGAGCCAGGATTCAAACCCAGCCCTAATGCAGAGCCCTGCATTTAACCACTGAGCAAGCACACACACACTCTCTCTCTGTCTCTCTCTCTCTCTCTCACACACACACACATGGATAGAACATTTCTAGAAGGATGTAAGTATCAGTGATTTGGTATCAGTGTTTACCTTGAGGGAGCATGGTCTTAAGGGGTAGGTGACTTAAGAACAAAATATTTATCATTGAACACCTTTTGGTATTTATCATGTATTCTTTTTAAAAGTATACTTTAAGTTCTGGGGTACATGTGCAGAAAGCGCAGGTTTGATACATAGGTATACACGTGCCATGGTGGTTTGCTGCATCCATCAACCTGTCATCTGCATTAGATATTTATCCTAATGGTATCCCTTCCCTACCCCTCAATCTCCCAACAGGCCCCAGTGTGTGATGTTCCCCTCCCTGTGTCCATGTGTTCTCATTGTTCAACTCCCACTTATGAGTGAGAACATGCAGTGTTTGGTTTTCTGTTCTTGTGTTACTTTGCTGAGAACAATGGTTTCCAGCTTCATCCATGTCCCTGCAAAGGACATGAACTCATCCTTTTTAATGGCTATATTATTCCATGGTGTATATGTGCCACATTTTCTTTATCCAGTCTATCTTTGATGGGCATTTGGGTTGGTTCTAAGTCTTTGCTCTTGTGAGCAGTGCCACAGTAAACATACATGTGCATGTGTCTTTATAGTACAATGATTTATAGTCCTTTGGGTATATACCCAGTAATGGGATTCCTGGGTCAAGTGGTATTTCTAATTATAGATCTTTGAGGAATCACCACACTGTCTTCCACAATGGTTGAACTAATTTACACTCCCACTAACAGTGTAAAAGCATTCCTATTTCTCCACATCCTCTCCAGCATCTGTTGTTTCCTGACTTTTTAATGATCGCCATTCTAACTGGTGTGAGATGGTATCTCAGTGTGGTTTTGATTTGCATTTCTCTGATGAACAGTGATGATGAGCTCTTTTTCATGTTTGTTGGCTGCATAAATGTCTTCTTTTGAGAATTGTCTGTTCATATCCTTCGCCCACTTTTTGATGGGGTTGTTTTCTTCTTGTAGATTTGTTTAAGTTCTTTGTAGATTCTGGATGTTAGTCCTTTGTCAGATGGATAGAGTGCAAAAATTTTCTCCCATTCTGTAGGTTGCCTGAACAACTAAAACAAATCTCTAAAAAATAAAAATTTCATAAAAATGAATTCTTATATTTAGCTGCAGTTAATGTCACCTTTTTAAACTATGGCATGAGAATAGCTTTAATAACATTTGTATGACAAACAAAATAATTCCCCTCTAATAATAATTACACTTAGTTCTACAAATCAGTTATGAAGCCCAGATTACCAGTGTCAAGAAAGATTTTTAGTATTTCTTTGTGCCTGGCATAGCACGAAAGCATTGCATATAGTAAATATATACATTAATTTTTTTTTTTTTTTTTTTGAGATGGAGTTTTGCTCTTGTTGCCCAGGCTGGAGTGCAATGATGCAATCTTGGCTCACTGCAACCTCTGCCTCGAGGTTCAAGTGATTCTCTTGCCTCAGCCGCTGGAGTAGCTGGGATTACAGGTGAGTGCCACCACACCCAGATAATTTTGTATTTTTAGTAGAGATGGTTTCACCATGTTGACCGGGTTGGTCTCAAACTCCTGACTTCAGGTTATCCGCCTACTTTGGCCTCCCAAAGTGCCCAGCCTACACATTACTTTTTTGTCTGTAATGTGACCCAGTGGAAAACATGAAAAATGACCAACAGTCCTTCTAATACGTGAAACTGTGGTTGTAACCAATCACAGATGAGTCAATCCTGCCTCCAGTGTTTAGGATGAAAAATTCATTAAATGGCTTATAGACTCCCTAGAGAATATTAAAAGTTTCTCGTGAAGCCAGCTGCCTGAATGATGTGACAATTTAGCAGTAGTAAATTGTTTCAAACTGCCCACTGAGCCAAGAAGTTTCTCAGGAATCCGTGGAATCACTTGTTGAAAGAGCTCTCGAGCCATAAGCCAGTCTACTCCTTCTCAGGTCTAACAGATCCTTAGAATCACCTGGGGATATTTTAATTGCTGTTTTTAATACAGATTGCTGGGTTCTCCCCAGAAAGTTTTAGTAGCTCTGGGGTGCGAGCCAAGCATCTGCAATCCATTGCAGTTGATTTCTGCACATTTGGGAAGTGCTGGTCTGGTTTATCTATTTACTAATCAAGTTATAACTCATCTGATTGTGCTGTTATGAATGATCTGGGTACACAGTGAATAATGAAATGCTCTATAACAATTTTTTTTTCTGTTTTGAGACCAAGTCTCGTTCTGTAGCCAGGCTGGGGTGCAGTGGTGGGATCTCGGCTCACTGCAACCTCCACCTCCTGGGTTCAAGCGATTCTCCTGCCTCAGCCTCCCGAGTAGCTGGGATTACAGGCGCCCACCACCATGCCCAGATAATTTTTGTATTTTTAGTAGAGACGAGGTTTTACTATGTTGACCAGAATGGTCTTGATCTCTTGACCTCGTGATCCGCCTGCCTTAGCCTCCCAAAGTGCTGGCATTACAGGCATGAGCTGCCATGCCCGGCCACCCTATAACACTTTTAAGGACATATCCTGCTGCATTGAAATAGACTATATGAATTACAAAATAGGAAATAATGATTCATGGGTTCATCACTTTCCAGTTAATAAAAGGTATTTGCAAGGCCAGGCATGGTGGCTCATGCCTGTAATCCCAGCACTTTGGGAGGTGGAGGTGGGTGGATGACTTGAGGTCAGGAATTCAAGAACCAGCCTGGCCAACATGGTGAAACTCCATCTCTACTAAAAGAAAATACAAACATTAGCTGAGTATGGTGGCGCAAGGCTGTAATTCCAGCTACTTGGGAGGCAGAGCAGGAGAATAGCTTGAACCTGGCAGGTGGAGATTTTAGTGGAGCCGAGATTGTGCCACTGCACTCCAGCCTGGGTGACAGAGTGAGAGTCTGTCTCAAAAAAAAAAAAAAAAGGTATTTGCAGATGTTGTAATGGAGGCAGTATGCTGTAGCGGTCAAGGTCCTGGAGTCAGGCCGCTTAGCTTCAAATCCCAGCTCCACTTCTTCCTATCCATGGGACCTTGGACTGATTTTCTCGTTTTCATCCTCTGGGCCTCACTTTCTTCATCTACTAAAATGGTGGTGAGCACAGGACTCTCATGGATGTTTGTTGTGAAGCTCGAATGGATTAATACTTTTAAGCCCTCAAATCGCAGTCTGGCATTTAGTAATTACTTGGCAGATATTCACTGTTATTTTATGTGATCTTCACAAGGTATATTTCAAGTTTTATGACTGCAGAAATTGAAATTTGGAGAGTTTAAATTGCTTACCCCAGGTCAGATGAAAAAATAGTGGAAACTCAAAACCAGATTTCCTGACTCCAGATTCTATGCTGCCTGGCTTTTAAGTATTTATTATTTCACATTTTAGAGTTGTCTCTCATTCTTGCCAAGAGGATTTGTGACAAGAATTTAATATTGATTGACTAGATGACTCTAGAAATAAAAAGCAGAAAGATACACATCAACAAGAGAGAGAGTTCACATCAAAAACAGCTATTGACCAAGTAGGAGGTTTCAGCAGAATAGGTAAATGACGTGTGTAAGAATATGCATGGTGTGACACTGACTTAGGTAAGTGAGGTTATGACAAAAATAAAAGATCGAGTGTGCTTTTGCCCTATCTGCTATTAATAATGGTGACATCAAAATTCAAACAAGTGAGGAAGTTACTACCATTTTACATGTACAGCTTCCAAGTTCCCATTTAGCCTCTGTTAGAGACCCTGGGTAGACTATTACCATATTGTTGTAAAGATACAGCCCCCTCAAATCAATAGAGTGAATTTCAGCTCAACACTGGGATGAAATTGAAGAGACCTCCCCTCAGTATTTTTTTGTTTTTCTTTTGTTTTGAGACACAGTCTCTGTCGCCCAGGCTGGAGTGCAGAGGCGTGATCTCAGCTCACTTCAGCCTCCATCTGCCAGGTTCAAATGATTGTCCTGCCTTGGCCTCCTGAGTAGTTGGGGTACAGGCATGCTCCACCACGGCTGGCTAGTTTTGGTATTTTTAGTAGACATGGAATTTCGCCGTGTTGGCCAGGCTGGTCTCAAACTCCTGATCTCAGGGATCCTCTCGCATCAGCCTCCCAAAGTGCTGGGAATACAGGCATGAGCCACCACACCCGGCCCCCCTCAGTATTATTGGCCATATGGAAACAGAAAATTATAAGCCCCATGCTCTTTAATTCAACCTTGGCAAGAGACGATAACAGAAACCAGGAACTATAGGCCCTGCTGCCATTTGGTTTTTCAAAAATTAAAAGAACTGGGGCAGCTGACATGGTTCTTTGAGATGACAAGCTTGCAGTCAGCCATTAGGCTCTCTAAATAGACAGGGAAAAGGTTACCAAATATTTACAAACCTGTTACGGTAAAAGAGAAGTTAAATCTGTATTTATTCTGCATCTCGTTATCTGTTTTGTTTTTTTGTGATGGAGTTTGGCTCTTGTTGCCCAGGCTGGAGTGCAATGGTGCAATCTCAGCTTACCACAACCTTCACCTCCCAAGTTCAAGTGATTCTCCTGCCACAGCCTCCAGAGTAGCTGGGACTACAGGCGCACGCCACCATACCTGGCTATTTTTTTTTTTTATTGTTATTTTTTAGAAGAGACAGGGTTTCACCATATTGGCCAGGCTAGTCTTGAGCTCCTGACTTCATCTTGGCCTCCCAAAGTGCTGGGATTACAGGCGCAAGCCACCACGCTCAGCCTAACTTTGTACTCTTTTAGTAGAGACAGGGTTTCCCTATGTTGGTCAGGCTGGTGTTCAACTCCTGACCTCAAGTGATCCACCCGCCTCAGCCTTCCAAAGTGCTGGGATTACAGGTGTGAACCACCGTGCCTGACCAATAGTTCTTAATTGCTTTACCCTCCCAATCACTCTATCAAAGAAAGAAGATACAGCAGGACAGAGGCCAACACTGTATTTTTTCCTAGAAGAATGCTTAGGTGTTGCAGCCTATTTATACTTTCAGAGTTGATATAAAAAGCCCCATAAACTCTGGCAGAGGTCCCCTAGGTGACGTTTTCAGATGCCGTCCAGCTTTAAAATTCTCTAGCTTTATGAATAAGTGAGGGTTATCTCATAAAAGAAGGAGCAGATTTCTTTTGGACTGAATGCTGAAATAAAAGTAGTTATGGGAAAAAGGATTTCAGTCCACATAAAGAACTTTTATTTATTTTTTATTTTATTTTACTTTTGAGACTGAGTTTCACTCTTGTTGCCCAGGTTGGAATGCAATGGCATGATCTTGGCTCACTGCAATCTCCACCTCCCAGGTTCAAGCAATTCTTCTATCTCAGCCTCCCAAGTAGCTGGGATTACAGGCATGTGCTACCACACCCAGCTAATTTTGTATTTTTAGTAGAGATGGAGTTTCACTGTGTTGGTCAGGCTGGTCTTGAACTCCTGACCTCAGGTGATCCACCCACCTCCACCTCCCAAAGTGCCGGGATTACAGGCGTGAGCCACTGCACCCGACCAAGAAGTTTTTAACATCCAAACAGTCCAAAAGTGAAATGGACTGTCACTAGAAGTTGCAGTTGCCCATGTTAGTTTGCTGGGGCTTCTATAAGAAAATACCACAGACTGGGTGGCTTAAACAAACAAAAAATATCCATATTTTCTCACAGTTCTGGAGGCTGGAAGTCCAAGATCAAGGTGTCCGCAGGGAAGATTTCTTCTGAAGCCTCTTTCCTTGGCTTACAGGTGTTGCTTTTGTTGGGCCCTAAAATGGCCTTTCCTCTGTGTCTTTGTCCTAATCTCTTCTTTTTAAAAATTATTATTTATTTTTTAAATTATATTTTCGAAATAAAAAAATAAAAAATAGAGAGAGATGGGGTCTCACTATATTGCCCTGGCTGGTCTCGAACTCCTAGGCTCAAGGAATCTGCCCACCTTGGCCTCCCAGAGTGCTAGGATTACAGGCGTGAGCCACTTCTCCTGGCCAATCTCTTCTTTTGAGAACACCAGTCATGTTGGATTAGGACCCACCCTAAAGACCGCATTTTCACTAAATTACCTCTTCAATTCCTTCCTCCAAATACAGATAACGCTCAGAGTACTGACGGTTAAGGTTTCAACTTGTGAATTTGAGAGGACACAGTTTGACCCATAGCAGTTCCTTCATTGGAAATATCCAGTATCTCTGTCACACATTTGCAGACTGGATTTCCTTCACTGGAGTGCCACCAGCCCCTCCCACATTTGCAGCCCAGTTTTGACTCGTGTACATGTCTTACACTGGGTTCCCCTGAAAACAGGCCTTAGACAAGGATTCCAGCGAAGCAGTAATCTGTTTGCAAGGTGGTTCCAGGAAACAATGGTTGGGGATGGGAAAATGAGTCAAGAGAGGAAAGGGTGGCAACCAAGGGTACTTTATTAAAGCCGTCATTGCTAAGGACCCCTGGGCCATCAGAAAGATGCACTCCAGATTTTCCCCACCCATGTGGCAGAAGAGCAAGGGCACTTCCCACTGACTTCACTGTTGAGGGCTGCGCCTTGGGGACATTCATCTCCTGGCATTTCTATTCTGCCCCTGTACAGGCCAAGCAAATTGCCAGAGCCGGAAAGAGCCTCCAGAGTCTCAGGTGTAGACAATTGGCCATCGGTCCAGCATTCATGAAAATGTCTCCTGCCAGGAGATATGGGCACAGCACAGACGCCTCCCACAGTATAAAAGTTACTTTAGCTGCAACAGAGAGCAGACTCGCTTAAGGTGACTTAGAGCTGACTGGATGTGCAGGAGAGCAAGTGGCCACTTGGTCTCGAATGGACATGGTCTGCCATGTGTGGGAGGTGGGAGTGCGTGCACAGCAGCACAGAAAGATTATTTGTGTCTTGGAAAATGTCAGAACTTTCTTTCATGAGGTCAAGGCTGTTCTTTCAAACGATTCTATTAAAAAAATTACCATACGAAAGTGCAATCAAGTAGAGTGAAATCATCCTGAATGTTATCCCTTAAAGTATGCAGTAAAAACATTTAATGTTCGAAATTGTACTTTTATGTCAAATAGAATGACGTGGAACTATAGTCATCATATATTGTGTTATTTGGTGAAAAAAAAAAACCAGAACCCCAAAATGTAGAAAGTATGAATAGTAGGCGTGTGTGTGTGTGTGTGTGTGTGTGTGTGTGTGTGTGTGTGTTGTGTAAGGCGTATCTGTGCTCGTGTTTGTTTACTCAGGGATTATCTCTAGAAAGATCCCCACGTCATTGGCAGCAGTGGTTGCCTGTGGGAAGGTGAGCTGACTAGTGAGTTGACTCAGCTTCCAGTCTACCCTCATTTTAAGTGCCATCCTGACTGTAGAGGTTAGAAAGATGAAGACTACTTTCCCTGACTCCTTTGCAGCTAGAATCTTGAAAGTGAATGTAGTTCATTCGGTTGGATACACTCGTGGACGATCTGGGAAACAGATGAGAGACACAGGGCCTCTTCCTGCTGCAGCATTTGCTGCTAGGCAAGGCCATGGGGCACGAGCAGCTGAATTCTCCATTCTGGTGCCAGCACCTACATTGTGTGGTTGCTGAGAGGTGGTTGTGGTGATAGTGGCTGCATTGGTTTCTTGACCTCTGGGTCACAGCCATGGTGGCTGCTCTTGAATTGCCTAACTCCAGAGGTAGCCTTCCCAGCCCATCCCAAGATTTTGTAAACATCAAATTCCTTGTAGACATCAAATCCCTTTCTGCTGGAAGTACCTACAGTGAAACCCTCACTCATGCAGCATTAGAACTGGGTGGGATGAAATGGAAGAGAAACTTAATTTTCACTCAATATCTTTTTTTAAAAAAAGGTTGTTTATTGAGATAAAATTGGTACATTTATGTACCAATGCTATGTAAAATAACAAAATTGGTACATGTATTCAATAGAATACATAATAGTGAAAAAGAATGAATTACTACTACATGCAACAACATGGAAGAGTTTCACAAACATAATGTGTAGTGAAGGCAGGAAATCCAGAGGCAAAGTATCCATATGGTGCAATTCCATTTATATAAAGACAAAACAGGCAAACTAGATGGTGGATTCACACCAATCTGACCAACTGTGATTCATGACAAGATTGTGCTTTTCAATAAAATGCAAAGTTTGTGCATTTAAATAAAATGAAGGATGGGATTCTGGATTCTGATCAGTGACTACTGAGGATATAGGCTGCACAGCCAGACCTCTCCTGACCACAGCCCCTGTCTCTCCTGAGCTTGCTTTAAAATTCAGCCATTGTTTCACCCGTCTCTCCTTTAGAAACAGTCCAGCGTTGCCCCACAAAAGGACTGCTCTGTAAGTTACTTTAAAATGAATGAAAAAAAGGTTTCTTGGATTTTCTTTTATCCCTTACTATTGTCACATGAGGTTATAGTTGACTCTATCTAACCTTTCCAAGAAATGGCTTCTTTTGAAAAAATGTGGGCAGTTGATAATAATTGGATTGCATTTCTCTTTCTTCTTTTTTAGTTTTCAGTTTCCTTTCCAGGACACAGTCTACAAGCACAATAAAAAGGAAAGCTATACCACGCTAATTAAGTCATCTACCCTGAATGACATTAAATTTTTTTCAAACAGACTATGTAAAGTTACCATTAAGTTTTATTGGCAATCCTAAAAGTAGTGGAAGCATGCCATCAGGCTGTGACTCAGGGATAACCTAGTTGCCCAATTTTAAGTTCATTTAGGTAACAGTTGTAAGAGTTATTAAACTCATTGTATTTAAAATAATATTAATAAAAATCTGTGACATCCTCAAATTTCTCAGTTATTCCTTTGGGGGAAAGTTTATTCTTTCAATATTCTGCTTTTCAAAATTACTACATTTTATGTATCCTTTAATTTTAATTTTTTTATTTTTGAGATGGAGTCTCCCTCTGTTCCCCAGGCTGGAGTGCAGTAGAGCAATCTCAGCTCACTGCAACGTCTGCCTCTGGGATTCAAGCAGTTCTCATGCTTCAGCCTCCAGAGTAGCTGGGATTATGGCATATGCTGCCACCCAGTTAATTTTTTTTTTTTTTTTTTTTTGGTAGAGGCAAGATTTCATCATGTTCCCATGTTGGTCAGGCTGGCCTTGAACTCCTGACCTCAAGTGATCAGCCCACCTCGGCCTCCCAAAGTGCTGGGATTACAGGCCTGACCCAGCATGCTGGGGCACATTTTATGTATCCTTTAGAGAATGAAACTGACCTATTAACTGAAAGTAACAGGAAGGTGCCTGGTTTGCATCCCTGCTATTTATTAGTATATGCCTTAGGAAGAAAAAATCGTTCCAATATGAATATTTGCTAAATTATTTCCCAAAACACCAAATGTCTTAAAGGACCCCCTACTGACTAGCCTATTCTCCTTTTCGTTTAAACTGGGAAAATTAGCTTGTTTATAGAAATAGGTAGTAATGAACACTTAAATTCTATTAAAACTGTTAAAAAATTAAAATGTGATTGAAGAAAGCAAGTGTCAATGTCTCGTCACAATCTAATTATTTCAGAAGAAGGAATCTGACCCAGAGATACAGTTAAACCAATGAAAACGAAGCCTCAGGTCCCTTGTTAACTGAAAACTAGAGATTTTTTTCTGCACCTTCCTTCAGGGAAAATTGTGTTGTATTTATTTCCATGGAGGGAAAAGCGCAAACTAATGCCAAGTTGGGGCTCCCTGGGTCTTACTCTTTCTTACTGTCCATTGTCATTTTTATTCTCCAGAGAGAAGTGATTAACCCTTAACAAGCTGAGGTATATTCAGTTAGAGGGTTAATTCCTCCAAGGTCCTTGTATTAGTCTGTTTTCACTCTGCTGATACACCCAAGACTGGGCAATTTACTAAAGAAAGAGGTTTAATTGGACGTACAGTTCCACATGGCTGGGGAGGCCGCCTGATCCTGGGGTAGACAAGGAGGAGCAAGTCACATTTTACAGGGATGGCAGCAGGCGAAGAGAGAGATTGGGCAGGGAAACGCCCCTTTATAATACCGTCAGGTCTCATGAGACTTATTCACTAGCACGAGAACAACACGGGAAAAACATGCCCCCATGATTCAGTGACCTCCCACCAGGTCCCTCCCACAGCATGTGGAAATTCAAGATGAGATTTGGGTCAGACACAGACAAATGATATTGTCCCCAAGGATTCTTGATTCTAGATTGTTCAAGAACTCAATTAGAGCCTGGCTTATAGATTACTGCAAAGGAATATTTGTCAAGGTAGTCAGGCAGGACACACTTAACTTAGCTCTTTGTTTGCTTGGTTCTAAATCTTAAGGATTCAGCCCTATGTAATAGGGGTCCATTTGTGCCCTCCACCCCCAAACGTCAAGGAATGACCTGGGTCAAAAGCATGGATGAGTGCCTGCACTGGTGCCCGTCCCCAGCTCTTGCTTCTACAGCCTTCTTTCTGCTCATCTGCCTCGTTTCGTTACTTTTTTGTTTGTTTTTTTGAGATGGAGTTTCACTCTTGTAGCCCAGGCTGGAGTGCAGTGGCATGATCTTGGCTCACTGCAATCTCCACCTTCTGGGTTCAAGCAATTCTCATGCCTCAGTTTCCCGAGTAGCTGAGATTACAGGCGCCCACCATCATGCCCAGCTAATTTTTTGTATTTTTAGTAAAGACAGGGTTTCATCATGTTGGCTAGGCTGGTCTTGAACTCCTAACCTCTGGTAATCTACCCGCTGCAGCCTCCCAAAGTGCTGGCATTACAGGTGTGAGCCACTGTGCCCA
>PVKP010011393.1:0-61478 GCA_004027715.1 Plecturocebus donacophilus
ATCAGAGATTATTACAAACAACTCTATGCACATAAACTAGTAAACCTGGAAGACATGGACAAATTCCTGAACACTTGCATCCTCCCAAGAGTAAACCAGGAATAAGTCAAAACCCTGAATAGACCAATAACAAGGGCTGAAGTTGAGGCAGCAATTACTAGCCTACCAGCCAAAAAAAAAAGCCCAGGTCCAGATGGGTTCACAGCCAAATTCTACCAGACATGCAAAGAGGAGCTGGTACCATTCCTTCTGAAACTATTCCAAACAATCCAAAAAGAAGGAATCCTTCCCAAATCATTTTATGAGACCAACATCATCCTGATACAAAACTCGGCAGAGACTCAACAAGAAAAGAAAACTTCAGGCCAATATCCATAATGAACATAGATGTAAAAATCTTCAATAAAATACTGGCAAGCCGATTGCAACAGCACATCAAAAAGCTTATCCACCATGATCAAGTAGGCTTCATCCCGCGGATGCAAGGCTGGTTCAACATACACAAGTCTATAAATGTAATTCACCACATAAACAGAATCAAAGACAAAAACCACATGATTATCTCAGTAGATGCAGAGAAGGCCTTTGTCAAAATTCAACAGCGCTTTATGTTAAAAACTCTGAATGAACTAGGTATTGATGGAACGTATCTCAAAATAATAAAAACTATTTACAACAAACCCACAGCCAATATCATACTGAATGGGCAAAAACTGGAAGTGCCTTTGAAATCTGGCACTAGACAAGGATGCCCTCTCTCACCACTCCTATTCAATATAGTATTGGAAGTTCTAACTAGAGCAATTGGGCAAGAAAAAGAAATAAAGGGTATTCAATAGGAAAGGAGGAAGTCAAATTGTCTCTATTTGCAGACGACATGATTGTATATTTAGAAGACCCCATCGTCTCAGCCCAAAATCTCCTGAAACTGATAAGCAACTTCAGCAAAGTCTCAGGATACAAAATCAGTGTGCAAAAATCACAAGCATTCCTATACACCAATAACAGACTTAAAAAGAGCCAAATCAAGAATGAACTGCCATTCACAGTTGCTACAAAGAAAATAAAATACCTAGGAATACAACTAATGAAGAATGTAAAGGACCTCTTTAAGGAGAACTACAAACCACTGTTCAAGGAAATGAGAGAGGACACAAACAGATGGAAAAACATTCCATGCTCGTGCTTAGGAAGAATCAGTATTGTGAAAATGGCCATACTGCCCAAAGTAATTTACAGATTCAACACTATCCCAATTAAGTTACTAATAACCTTCTTCACAGAACTGGAAAAAAAACCTTAAAATTCATATGGAACCAAAAGAGAGCCCACATAGCCAAGTCAATTCTAAGCAAAAAGAACAAAGCTGGAGGCATCACACTACCTGACTTCAAACTATACTACAAGACTACAGTAATCAAAACAGCATGGTACTGGTACCAAAGCAGAGATACAGACCAATGGAACAGAACAGAGGCCTCGGAGGCAATGCCACATATCTACAATCATCTGATCTTTGAGAAACCTGACAAAAACAATCAATATGGAACGAATTCCCTGTTTAATAAACAGTGTTGGGAAAACTGGCTAGCAGTGTGCAGAAAGCAGAAACTGGACTCTTTCCTGACACCTTACACTAAAATTAAACTTCACATGGATTAAAGACTTAAACATAAGACCTAAAACCATAAAAACCCTGGAAGAAAATCTAGGGAAAACCATTCAGGACACAGGCATAGGCAAGGAATTCATGGCTAAAACACCAAAAGCATTGGCAACAAAAGCCAAAATAGACAAATGGGACCTAATTAAACTCCATAGCTTCTGCAAAGCAAAAGAAACTATCATTAGAGTGAATCGGCAACCAACAGAATGGGAAAACATTTTTGCAGTCTACCCATCTGACAAAGGGCTAATATCCAGAATCTACAAAGAATGAAGACAGATTTACAGGAAAAAAACAAACAAGCCCATTCA
This sequence comes from Plecturocebus donacophilus, assembly GCA_004027715.1. Classification (NCBI taxonomy): domain Eukaryota; kingdom Metazoa; phylum Chordata; class Mammalia; order Primates; family Pitheciidae; genus Plecturocebus; species Plecturocebus donacophilus. The sequence continues at coordinate 1,978 of PVKP010011393.1, forward strand.
AAAGTGGGCAAAGGATATGAACAAACACCTTACAAAAGAAGATATATATGAGGCCAACAAACATATGAAAAAATGCTCATCATCACTGGTCATTAGAGAAATGCAAATCAAAACTACATTGAGATACCATCTCACGCCAGTTAGAATGACGATCATTAAGAAATCTGGAGACAATAGATGCTGGGGAGGATGTGGAGAAATAGGAACACTTTTACACTGTTGGTGGGAGTGTAAATTAGTTCAACCATTGTGGAAGACAGTGTGGCGATTCCTCAAGGACCTAGAAATAGAAATTCCATTTGACCCAGCAATCTCATTACTGGGTATATACCCAAAGGATTATAAATCATTCTATTATAAGGACACATGCATATAAATGTTCATTGTGGCACTGTTTACAATAGCAAAGACTTGGAACCAACCCTTATGCCCATCGATCATAGACTGGACAGGGAAAATGTAGCACATATACACCATGGAATACTATGCAGCCATAAAAAATGACGAGTTTGTGTCCTTTGTAGGGACATGGATGAACCTGGAAACCATCATTCTCAGCAAACTGAAGAAGAACAGAAAATCCAATACTGCATGTTCTCACTCATAGGTGGGTGTTAAACAATGAGAACACATGGACAGAGGGAGGGGAACATCACATACTGTTGTCTGTCGGGGGGAACTAGGGGAGGGACAGCAGGGGATTAGGGAGTTGGGTATGGATAACATGGGGAGAAATGGCAGATACAGATGATGGGGAGGAGGGCAGCAAACCACAATGCCATGTGTGTACCTATGCAACAATCTTACATGTTCTTCACATGTACCCCAAAACCTAAAATGCAATTTTATATATATATATACATATATATATATATGAACATGATCTCATCTTTTTATGGATGCATAGTATTCCACAGTGTATATGGACCACACTTCCTTTATCCAATCCACTATTGCTAGGCACGTAGATTTATTCCATGTATTTGCTATTGTGAATAACACAGTGATGAACATAAAAGTGAGTGTGTTCTTTTGGTATAATGATCTCTATTCTTTTAGGTATATATCCAGCAATGAGATTTCTGATGGGCATTGTAGTAGATACCTAGCTGGGTTCATTTACTCCCATCTTTCCCTGTTCCACATGACACGTTAATCTTGAAACATCATTTTATTGGATTATTCCTCAGATCTTTAAAATAGAATGACATGTATTTTTCTAATGAAATTAGCTTAAATTCCTCATGTTAATGTTCAAAGTTTTTATCAATTAGCAGAAAATTTCTAAGTAACACTTATGAAACTAAAAACAGCAGAGTCTGTAATGTTAATTCTAACTATTCTCCCACGAAGAAACTTATTACGTGGTTCATGATAGCACAAGGGAGATTCTATTAGTAATGGAATAAATAAGTGAGATAAATTGGCTGTAGTAGGGAGTTGAAAGAAGAGTAATCATTCACAGTAGTCCATTAATGAGTTTATAGCTTCAAAAATCACCTGCATGCAACTTGTATGTATATATCAGCATTCTAAGCATTACAGAAAATACAAAATAGTTTCCTTTCTGTTAGGTAGTCAAGAACTGTCTTAGGGAATAAATAAAGTTAAGAAAAAAGAATAATATCTCAATAACCCCTAAGAAGTAATAAAAGTATTAAGAGAGAGAGATAAAACCAAATCTGGTTAGGGGAAACTTAGCTTATACAAAGTTTTAGTGGTGACAAAGGAAAAATTTTTCTTGAATGACTACAAAATAGATTAATTTGGTCAGAATAAAAGATTCACAGTCATGCAGCACATGATGTCAGTCAATGATGTACCACATATGTGATGGTGATTTCATAAGATTATAACGGAGCTGAAAATTCCTATCACCTGTTGTTTACTGTGCTGCACTTTTCATCATTATTTAAAGTGTACTATTGTGAAAGAGTAACTTATAAAAAAAACATTACCTGTAAAACAGCCTCAGGCAGGTCCTTCAGGAGGTATTTGAGAAGAAGGCATTCTTACTGTAGGAGATGACAGCTTCATGCAAGTAATTGTCCCTCAAAATCTTCTCATGGGAAAAGATGTAGAGGCAGAAGACAGTGATATTCATGATTCCGGCTCTGTATAGGCCCAGGATCAAGTATGTATTTGTGTCTTAGTTCATTAAAAAAAGTTCAAAAATTAATGAAAACATTAAAAATTATATAAAAGCTTGTAAATAAGCATATAAACAAAATATTTTGTACAGCTATGAGATGTGTTTGTGTTTTAAGCTAAGTATTAGCTTTAATCAGTCAAGGAGTTGAAAAAAATAAAAATTTTATAATGTAAACAAGTTATACTAAGCAAAGCTTAATTTATTTTTCAAGAAAAAAACAATATTTTTAATGAATTTAGCACTACCTAAGTGTTCAGTGTTTATAAAGCCTGCAGTAGAATTCAATCTTAGGCCTTTACATTCACTTAACACTCAGTCATTGACTCAATCAGAGCAACTTCTAGTCCTGCAAGTTCCATTCATGGTAAGAGCGCTATACATATGTATCAAATTTAATCTTGTATACTATATTTTTACTCTACCTTCTCTATGCTTAGATATCTTTAGATGCATACATACATATTATTTGTGTTACAATTGCCTACAGTACTCAGTTCAGTAATGTATCATACAGATATGTATCCTAGAAGGAATAAGCTATACCCTATAGCTTAGGTGTGTAGTGAGCTATAACATCTAGGTTTGTGTACATACATTCTACGATATTTGTTCAATGATGAAATTGCCTAAGAATGCATTTCTCAGAAATATATTCACAGGTTCTAAACAATACATGATTGCAACAGGCCTATCTCATTTTATTGTTATTTGCTTTATTGTGCTTCACAGATATTGTGTTTATTAACACTTAAGGTTTATGGCAAGCCCGTATCAAGAAAGTCTACTGGTAATAATTTTCCAACATCACTTGCTCACTTTGTGTCTCTGTGTTACATTTTGGAAATTCTCATAATATTTCAAAAATTTTCAGTATTATATCTGTTATGGTCATCTATGGTCTCTGATGCTACTATTGTCATTGTTTTGTGGCACCATAAACTGCACTCACATATGACAGCAAACTTAATACGTAAATGTTTGTGTTCTGACTGCTCCACCTACCAGCATCTCTCCCATCTTTTTCTCTATTGTCAGGCCTATCTATACCCTGAGACACAACAATATTTAAATTAGGCCAATTAATAACCCTACAATGACATATAAATATTCATGTCAAATAAAGAGTTGCATGTCTCTCACTTTAAATCAAAAGCTAGAAAGAGATTAGACTTAATAAAGAAGGCACTTCAAAACTCAAAATAGGTTGAAAGCTATGCATCTTGAACTAAATAATGAGCCAAGTTGTAAATACAATGAAAAAGTTCTTGAAGAAAATTAGAAGTGTTACTCCAGCAAAAAACTCAATGATAAGAAAGTGAAACAGCCTTATTACATGCTGATACTGATAAAATTTCGGTTATCTGAGTCAAAGACAAACCAGCTACAAAATTCACTTAGGCAAAAGCCCAATTCAGGCAAAGCCATAACACTCTTCAATTCTATGAAAACAGAGAGGTGAGATGTTACAGAATGAAAGCTTGAAGCTAGTAGAGGTTGGTTCATGAGGTTGAAGGAAATAAGCCATCTTCATAACACAAAAATGCAAGGAGAAGCAGCAAATGCTGATGTAGAAGCTGCAGCAAGTTATCCAGAAGATCTAGCTAGGATAATTGAAGACGGTGGCTATACTAGACATCAGATTTTCATTGTATAAAAATACAGCCTTCTGTTGGAAGATGATGCCATCTAGGACTTTCAGAGCTGGAGAAAAGAAGACAATGCCTAGCATTAAAGTTTTAATAAACAAGCTAACTCTCTTGTTAGTGGCTAATGCAGCTGGTGACTTTAAGTTGAGGTCAATGCTCATTAACATTCTGAAAAATTCTAGGGTATTTAAAAATTATGCTAATTCTACTCTGCCTGTCCTCTATAAATGGAGTGGCAAAACCTGAATGACGGAACATCTGTTTACAGCATGGTTTACTTAATATGTTAAGCCCATTGTTGAGACCTACTGCTCAGAAATAAAGATTTCATTCAAAATACTACTTTCACTGACAATTCACTTAGTCAACCTAGAACTCTGATGGAAATTTTTAAGGAGATTAATGTAGTTTTCATGCCTCTTAAGACAATATCCATTCTGAAGCCCTAGATCAATTAATATTTTTTACTTCCAAGGCTTATTTAAGAAAAGCACTTCATAGTCAGGAATGGTGGCATGTATCTGTAATTCCAGCTACTCAGGAGGCTGAGGTAGGAGAATCATTTGAACCCAGAAGGTGGAGGTTGCAGTTCGCCAAGACTGTGTCAAAGCCCTTCAGCCTGGGCAACACAGCAAGACTCCTTCTCAAAAACAAAACAAACAACAAAAAGCATTTCACAAGGCTATATCTGCCATAGGTAATAATTCCTCTGATGGATCTGGGCAATTAAAAACCTTCTGGAAAGAAAATCACCATTCAAGATGCCAATTAAGAACATTTATGATTCATGAAAGATCAAATTGTCAACATTAGCAGAAATTTGGAAGAAGGCTAATTCCAACATTCACGTATGACTTCAAGAGGTTCAACACTTCCATTGAAAAAGCAATATAAATATGGTGGGAATAGCAAGAGAAATAAAATCAGAAGTGGAGCTTAAAGATGGAAATAAATTACTGCAGTCTCATGATAAAACTTGGATGGATGAGGACTTGCTTTTTATGGATAAAGAAATAAACTTATTTTTTGGGATAAAGTCCACTCCTGGTGAAGATGCTGTGAACTTTGTTTAAATGACAACACATAATTTAGATTATTGTTACAGAAATTTAGTTGATAAAACAGTGGCAAGGTTTGAGATGATCAACTAAAACTTTGAAAGAAGTGCTGTTGTGGGGATGATGTATCAAATAGCACTGCATGTTACAGAGAAATTTTTTATGAAAGAAAGAGTCAATTAATATGGCAAACGTCATTGTTGTCTCATTTTGGGAAATTTACATATCTCCTTTCTGGGACCAGAGGAAGATGGTAGACAGGAGGCAGGGTCAATGAGCATCTCCCACTTGGATAGACAGAATAGCGTGTTGATACTCACACTGTGAACTTTTGTTCCAATAATTACTGCAGGAACATATCAGGAAAACCAAAAGAATTAACAGATTGTTTGAAAGAACTGACATGCCACTGTAAACTCTGCAGAACAAGAGATAAGCTTTGAGTTTCCAACGTGTGAGAAGGAGAAAACCTGCTTTTGAACACACTACTGGAAAATCTAAAAATTCAGATCACAGGAAAAGGATTTATCCTTACCTAGAGCTGGAATAGATTTAGGGAACCATGTGAAATACAAAAGTAGAAGCAGCAGTAGGAGGAACCTTGTAGGCACTTGCAGTCTCCAGTTCAAGCCCATGGAAGCCATCTCTGACTATATCTCACAGGGGCCCTCAGGGAAGGCAGCCAGCAGAATTAAGGAGAGGACAATGGGTGAAAGAAGCATCCAAATAAATTTTGTGATAATTCCAAGTGGGAACAAACCCTCAAACAGAATCGAGGGGGTGAACGATAACTGCAGCAGAAACCAGTGTAGGAACGGGGTGCCCATCATTGCAGGCAAATGAGGAGGGAGGGGTGTGGCCTGAAAGCTGGGCTTACTTTTTCAGTGTGGCACTTTACAGCCTGGGGCAGGTCTGAGTTCTGTGCACAGGCAGCCTGGATCTAAACTCAGTACTTATACTGTTAGTGGGGCACTGTGGGAACAAGATCAGCCTTGCCAACTGTGTGGAGGCTGGGTGAGGCCTTTTGCTACCAGTTATTCCATATTTCCTTAGTGAACTCTCCTGCATGTCAGAGACAGCCATACCCCTTCTGGAACGTAACCCCATTGGCCTGAGAACTACCAGCTCATCCCCAACAGTGACAACAGCAAGCCCTGCCCAAGGAGAGTCTGAGCTCCAAATCTGATGGTATTTCTCTATCCACCCTGGTAGCCAAACACAAAAGGCATAAACTCTGGGGAGCTTTATGGCCCCACCCATCACCTGAGAAACCCGAATACTTCCCCTGGCCAACTTAAGGCAAGTTCAAATTCCACTGCTAATACTACAGCTGGGATCTCCTGAAAGTGCCACCTCCTGGCTGGAGGTCAACCAACTAAGGCCATTACCCAACTCATGACAAAATAACCCTGCTCCCAGGAAGGAGAAAACAACAGCTAATACCACACAACAGCTAATACCACTTCCTGCAACACCCTGGCTAACCAGAGGTCCTGAGTCTGTCCATATGACAACTTCACTGCTAGCATAACCAGCATTCAAGAAAGAACCAGGACTAAAACCTGTCTACAACCAAGGATTCTCACAGAATCTACATCACTCCCCTGCCATCTCCATCAGAGAAGGTGCTGGTATCCATAGCTCGGAAACCTGAAGGCTGATCACATTACAGGATTCTTTGCAGACATTTCCCAGTACCAGCCCAGAGCCTGGTAGCCCCCCTGGGTGGCTAGATCCAGAAGAGCAATTACAATCACTGTAGTCTGGTTCTTAGGAGGCCCCATCCTTAGGGGAAGGGGAGAACACCACATCAAGGTATCACCCCATGGAACAAAATAATCTGAACAGATGGCCTTAAGTTCCAGATCTTTCTTCTGGTGGGTAGTTTCTCACAGCAGAAACACAATTGCAGTGCTGGATGCAGTAATAAAAAGTCTGCACCTATACCATAACAGGCAGGCAGCTTCTGTGATCATGAAGAGCCTTGGAGAAGGCGTCCTTGTTTCCCCCTGGTACTCTACTGCAGACACAGCTGGGGCTTCTCCCACAGGAATGCACTATGGTGTCACCTATAGACAGCCTTTCTGGAGCAGTCCAGGGTGAATGCAGCCCCACAAGATGAGCACACCACAGATTCAGGCCTGCAAGTGTGGCAGAGTCACAATTCCTCCCTACTTGAAACATCAACATTTCCATAAACAAAAATTGGTGCCTGTATGATCTGAATAACTGAAACACTAAGAAAAAAACACTGTTTTATATGGAAAACAGTACGGAGATTCCCTTAAAAACTAAAAGTAGAACTACCATTTTATCTAGCATTCCCTCTACTGGGTATCTACCCAAAGGAAAATAAATCATTGCCTGAAAAAGACACCTGCACATGCATGTCTATGGCAGCACAACTTGCAATTACAAAAACATAGAGTCAACTTAAAAGTCCATCAACCAATGAGTAGATAAAGAAAATCTGGTATATATACACACACCAAGAAATACTACTCAGGCATAAAAAAAGAATGAAATATTGGCATTTGCAGCAACCTGGATGGAGCTGGAGACCATTATTCTAAATGAAGTAACTCAGTAATAGAAAACCAAAAATCATATATTTTCACTTATAAGTGGGAGATAAACTATGAGGACACAAATGCTTAAGAATTATATAATGGATTTTGGAGACTTGGGTGAAAGAGTGGAAGGGGTGTGAGGGATGAAATACTACAGATTGGGTAGAATGTGTACTGCTCAGGTGATGGGTGCACCAAACTTTCAGAAATTACCATTAAGGACTTATGTATCTAACAAAAAAACAGTTTGTTTCCAAAAAAATATTAAAATAAAATAAAATTTAAAAAAGAAAACTGCCTCAGCTACCCCAACTTTCAGTAATCACCACCATGATCAATCAGTAGCTATCAACATCCAGGGAAGACCCTCCACCACTCAAGAGAATATGACTTGTTGAAGACTTAGATGATTGATATCATATTTCAGCAATAAGACAATTTTAAACTAAGGTATGCACATGTTTTTAGACATAATGCTGTTCTATTGCATACTTAATAGACTATGGTATAAGCATAACTTTTATATGCATTGGGAAAACAAAACATTCATGCCAGTCACATTATTGTAATATTTGCTTTATTGCAGTGATCCGGAACCAAACACAAAATATCTTCAAGTTATGCCTATTATTAGGTAAACTTTGAAGGACAAAATGTGGATATTGAATGACTTGAATTACAGGCAAATTGTATTAAAATTAATTCTTTGGATGCTCGAAATATATGGACAGATTTTGAGAAGAAACGAAACATGATTATAACTATGATTTTGGAATATTGATGTAGCAAAGGCATGTAGGATACATTGTTGTGGGGAAATAATAGTCAGAAGGATGAATATGAAAGTTATTAGAATAATCAAGCACAAGGAGTTAAGGCCAAAACTAGAGGTTATTATTGGAATAATGTAAAATATTAATAGGTAATATTTAGTGAAGACATACTATGGTACCTGCTATGTGCTTTATAAATGTCCTACAGTATCTACCACACAAATTAGGCATGTGCTTTTATTATTACTGTGTTTTAAGTAGAGTGACTTGAGGTTATTACAGTTTATATGCTCACTCAACGCTACATTGCCAATAACTGACCAGAGCTATGTTGAGAACTTGGAATAACCTCCATACTAAATTATAACATAATGTTTGTGTGAGAGAGAGATAATAAAGTAATTAATATTTTGGTGACTAACTCATAGGCAAGAAGTTTATAGATAAATTATAGATGACTCTGAAGTTTCACATATGGCTACTGGGTAATGGTGATAATATCCATAAACATCATAATTTAGGAAGGACTGCTTTCTTAAGCACTTTATGAAAAGCTTGGTTTTCTGCTCTTTATTTTTACTATTCCCCCAAAAAGAGGTTTTGTTGTTGTTGTGTTATTTTTTTGCTTTCTTTTGTGTTTTTGTCATTGTCTTTGTTTGAACTCTACAGCAATAGAAACTCATTACGTTTTCCCACTAAATCTTAAGACATACCTCTAGAGCTAAACATTTTCCCCTGTTAATCCTAGCTGCAAATATTTTCTTTATCTTTGAATTCCAAACGTATTCATGTGTTCAGAATAACGCTATTTCAAATTTGCCTGTATTTTGTTAAATGATTTTCTCTTTCTCTAAATAGTCCATATTTTCAAATCAGACATTACAGAGTTATAGATAATTTTGCATTACTCTTCTGAATGCTTTGGAATTTAAAAATAACAGATATTTAAATATAACTACACTTACCCCACCACTACTGTTTACCAAACACCAATGAACAAGAAAGTAACAATTATTGTGAAAAGAAGAATTACGCTGAATTTAAGTATACATTTTCTGACAATCAGAACTGCTTAATAGTTATATTTTTATTGGAAAATTATAAAATGTACCTTTCCCTGAAACCTTTAGTATGGAATTCGTGTAATGTTGCAACTAATTACTGAAATTCAATATTTTTTATTAAGACTCAATGGACCTGAGGCTATCTATGCTTACTGATTTTGTAAATGATATTCACAAATAAAGTACACCAATGTAAAAGAAAAGCCTTATCACAGCATGACTAACAAGTAACAAATTAACAAATTATTTCAAGTTTTCATCGTTTTTGTGGTGCTCTTGTTTTGTTTTGCTACAAATATAAACCTGGCCTATCCAGTCATCATAATCTAACATATTCTATAACACAAAGGCAGTCATATAAATGCTAATAATGATTATAATTGCTTGAAATAGAGTTACAGTCTCCAAACGTATGGAGGAGATCAGTGTACCATTCTTTATTTCTTTATTTATATTTCCCTATTTCTTTTTTTTTTTTAATTTTCCTAACCTGAAATCCCATGTTGAAAAGTCAAATTTCTCTAATCTGCCAGAAAATAAACAAATGCTGTCAAAGAACTTCAACTTCATGGCATGCATTGAAAACATGGTCCAAAAGGAGTGAATCAATCCAATCATTTGGGAATAATTTAAACATTTTGATGGGGTCAACAATGCCAAAAGCTTATGCAAAATTGTTTTGCTGTTCTGTGTTATCCAGGTGCAAGTTTCGAATTCCTACAAAAGAATGCTATTAAAGAATCTGTAGCAACAGAAGTATCTTCCAGAGTCATGTACAATTATACCTTAGAGAGGAGTAATAGAAGAAATATCTGCTGCAAAACTAATAAACATGAGAAAGCAAGTAAGATTGTCTCATGTAGGTGCACTGTTGGATTCAGACTCTGTAGGTTTTGTTCCTTATATAATTTGAGGTAGTACTCAGAATAACAGATTAGGAATGAAAGTAAATGTTTCTTTAGAATGAGCAAAGGAAATCACACACAATTACCAATTTATAAAAGCTGACAAATATCACAAACATCACAACATCCAGAAAAGGAACATAATATTTTTAAATTAACTGTCTGGAAAACCTCTTTTATATTATTTTTCTATTCTTTGTTACCAATGCTTTGATTAGTTCTTCATAGCACAGTGATTTTGTGACATTATTTTCTATAGAGAGAAGAGAAAAATAATTTGGTTTTCCTCTAGTATAGTTTAGGAAAGTTTCTTTCAGCTTTACAACTCGTTCTTGGTAATCTAATAAAACTATAGGATTCTAGTCAAATTTATACAATTGACTATAATGTATATTTTATACAAAAGCAGCAAGATTTGGGACATGTTTCCATAGCTTAGATACTGGCTATGCACATTTCAAACTTTATTTCTTCTCCAATACTCATGTACTCCTAGGGTTAAGTATCATAAACAAGTTCATATCACAATACCACCTCTGACACTCCAACTTTATGTCAAGATACAGAGTGAATTGACAGAGTGCACACAAGGGCACACAGCAATGGGAGAGAATGGGTGCATGGCAAGGAAACTCAGCATATTCACTCCAGGAAGAGCTGGTAAACTCCAGTCAGGAATCTACAGCAGTCACTTATTAAGCCATCTGGAGGCAGGATTTTTTCCACAGTCATGTTGTCTATTTCAAGTCATTTGACATCCCCAGTTATTGTCTACCTGGTAGAAAAAATAAGGTAAGAGCGGGCCAAAAAAGTTTGATCTAAGATGCCTAAAAACTAGTGATGGAAGCAGAAAAATTATTTTATAGCTGCATACCACCAGGATTATGGGGCAAGAGTCAATCCTGGGCTAGTAAATATGATATTGGTAATACTTTTCTGTAACAGTGAATTTAAGGTTGGAATTCCCAGGTTCTATAAATCTATAATATATATAATGGCATAGATTCTCAGTAATCTTGAAAATTAACAGATGTCTTTCTAAATGCCACAACCAAAAGAGTGATCACTTCATAAATTAAAAAGTAAAAAAAGAATGCTGGCAAAAATTTAATAAAATCATCTATTTTAAATCCATTTATTTTTCTTATAAAATCTCCAGAACTTTGTAAAGGGATCTGATGCTTTCCTGTTAAAAATTCATTATAAACACCACTTCCTGGGTGTAAGTGTAGCCGAGAGAAAGGAGAATAGACCCAAAGTCATGCAAGAAAGTTAATTAACCTACCTGGGCTGCTCAGAGGAGGCAGCAGCTCTGAGTTTACAAAAGGAGCCATTTATATGGGGTGAAGGGGACATAAGGGGGTTTCAGGTCACAGGCACAGAGAGAGTTCATTAACTTACAACAGACCTACAATAAATCATCCTGTGACTTTTGTGGCAGCAGTCTTTTAAAAAAAGACCAAAACCAGGATTTTTTACAGATATGTGTCAAATAGGAATTTACGAGTACGGATAACCAACATATGTCTTCCCTGTCCTCCTTCAAGCTGTGCGTGCTGCCCCATAGCTGTAATTAGGCTTTGCTTAATTGTGGCACGTCTGGTAGCCTTGATGTGGCGCCTAGGTAGGGGTTCAGGAATGCAGCTGCAGAGCAATCAGAGGGGGGTAAGGGGTCAGCCTGCGCGGAGGGGATTTTCTGAGGCAGCATGGCTTGTCCCTAACACTGCAATTCTAAAGCCTCCAGGAAGACTAAAAACAGTAATGAACTCAATTTTTTTCCAGTTATAAATTCAGAAAACAAACCAGAATTCAAAAATTAAAATTTAACACAAAACAATACAATCTAAAAAAGCTCAGATTGCCTAACCCATTGGCTCTTCATTCATAAAAATAGGAAGCTGAAATTTTAAGTTTCGATGTTCGATGGTCACTGGATCATTAACCTATTATGTTTCCATAGCAAATTAACTGCTCAAATTTAAGTTTCCTTTGTCTACAAATCTTAAACAGTTAACTGTGTCATGAGTATAATTGGTAAACAATCGTATCTCCCTATATGAGCCAACCTCTCTGATACCTAAACTAATTGCCTAAACAATTTTTTCCCATGAAGACTGGTAACAACCATATATAGGAGAAAAAATATTGGAATTAAAGTGCCTTTGTCGTAAGATGATATTTTTTCTAATGATCTGGTTTCACTGCCAGTGTTAATAATTTATCTCTACCCAAATCTGTTCAGAAATGAAAATATTTTCTTTTATTACTTAAGAAGCTCCCAATAATCCCAACTGAAAAATGGATGCTGTGCTAGTAGTTTGAAAATCAAACTTTCTATACTTGAACATTTTAATTTGTGATGGAAGAATTTGGGCCTAATTATGTATATATGGTTTGAGTTGTATAATCAATACTCCTGTTTTAAATGATTTTACCTATGATGGAATGAATTTCTCAAACTAATATTTTTTTTTTTTATTCTTTCATCTTCCTTTGAGTCACTTGCAAAATGATTTGGAAATAGTATATTTTTAATTAATTTATTTATTTATTTATAGATGGAGTCTCACTCTGCCACCCAAGCTGGAGTACAGTGGCTTGATTTCGGCTTGCTGCAACCTCCACCTCAGCCTCTCGAGTAGCTGGGATTACAGGTGCCTGCCACCATGTCTGGCTAATATTTTCTGTATTTTTGGTAGAGATGGGGTTTCAACATTTTAGCCAGTCTGTTTCTGAACTACTGACCTCAAGTGATGTACCCACCTCGGCCTCCCAAAGTGCTAGGATTATAGTCATGAGCCACTGTGGCTGGCCTGGAAATAGTATTCTTGAATCTTTGTCTTCACTCTTGCAGGAAATGTGGCTTAAAATTATAAGTTGATAGAACAGTTCCCTAAACTATCCTCTTATTACTATCTGTGATAATATATTGAAAAGTATAGATCATTGCTTAGATATATGTTAGGTTGTTAATACATCGAATACTCAATAATACATAACACAAAATATTTTGTCAACATAGGTTAACTGAATGAAGTTTACAAGTATAGAAGTATGCTTATAGAGTTTCTCATTCTGTACAATCAAGTTGCTCATCGTTCCTAGGACACAGACCAGAATATCTTCTCTCTTAACTAATTCCTGGGTTCACTGAAGAAAGCATAGCAAATCTTAATTTTGACCTAAAATAAATTCTAGAATGCTACCCTCTACACATATTAGCTACAAATAGCATACATATCTCAAGATCTGGAAGACAAGTTGATAAGCTGCACTTAAATCTTGGCTTGCTTTGGCCCTTGAGTTGCAAAACACAATGCTTATAGCACATAGACCCTGATATTATCTCCATAAATGTGATAAGTTACAAGCCAAATTCAATGACATACCACTATAAAAGCCCCAGTGGTACAATTTATTAAATATTTTAATATAATGAGTATTTAGGTTAAACTGATTAAGATGATGACAGGTTAAACGTAATATTTCTGGTTTCTGAATGCTCAGTTTAATATATCAGATTATAGCATTTCACCTCTGTTTATTGTTTTTTGCTGTGTGTGTGTGTGCAGACTCAAAGAAGTAAAAAAAAGAAAAACTAAGCCCATATTAGTAGACTGAAGTAAATAATAAATATTAAAACAGAACAAAATAGAAAATAATTTGTAAAAACTCAATAAAAGCAAGTTACTTTTTGGAATGATCAACAAAATTCACAAAACTTCAGCTAGACTGAAAAAGAGAAAATAATTCAAATAAATAAAATAAGAAATGAAAGAGGAGACATTATAACCGATGCCGCAGAAATATAAAATTATTACAAGAGATTATTATGAACAATTATACATCAAATTGTATAATTGAAAAGATGGATTAATTCCTACAAACATATAGCCCTCCAAGCATGAATCATGAAGAGATAGAAAGTCTGAACAGACTTATAATTAGTCAAGAGTTTGAATGAGCAATCAAAAATCTTCCCAAAAAGAAAAACTTAGGACCATATGGTCTTATTGGTGAGTTCTACCAAACACATAAATAAGAATTAACACCAATCATTCTGAAATTCTTCCGAAAATAAAGAAGAGGGAATACTTTTGAACTCATTTTTTGAAGCTGACATCATCCTGATACCAAAGAAAGGCAAGGAGTCTACCAGAAAATAGAATTATGAACCAATATGCCTGGTGAACATAAATGCAAAACACCTCAACAAAAACCAGCAAACTAAGTTCAGCAAGATGACAAAATGAGCATACATCATGACCAAGTGGAATTACCCCTAGAATGCAAAATAATAATAGTAATAATAATATAGGAAGCTATCAATGTATTATACCACATTAATAGAATGAAAAATAAAATTTATTTGATCATCTCAATAAGCACAGAAGAAACATTTGAGAAATTTCAACACCTTTTCATGATAAAAACAGACTAGAAATAGAAGTAATGAAAATAATCTCATTAACAATAGCATCAAAATAATAAAATACATATGAATAACCTAACCAAAAATGGAAAAGACTTGTATACACTGAAAACCACAAAACGCTGGTGAACGAAAGTAAAGAAGATACAAATAAATGCAATCCTGTGTTTATGGACTGGAAGATTTAATATTGTTAAAATATACATACTACTCAAAATGACCTAAAAATTTTACAATCTTCATCAAAAACCCAATTTTTTTACTTTAACAGAAAAAAAAAATCTTAAAGTTTATATGAAACTATAAAGGACTCTACCCAAATCTTAAGAAAAACAAAGGTGAAGGACTATAACTTTCTAATTTTAACACAGATTACAAAGCCACAGTAATCAAAATAGTATGATACTAGCATAAAATAGACACTTAGACCAATAGGCAGAATAGAAAGCCCAGAAATAAAACCATGCACATGTGGTCAACAGAGCTTCAACATGGGCGCTAAGAATACACAGTGGAGAAAGGGTAGTCTCTTCAAGAAAAAGCCAAACAAGAAAGAGAGTGGCAGAAAAACTTTGAGGAAATTCGAGACGGTCGTGTGGACAGCTGACGAACCTTCCAAGCCAATACAAAGGGGAAGAAAGAGAAGAAAAATCAGACCTTCCTGAGACCACCGAAAGTAAAAATGGAGCAGCATGAGTGACTGCCTGGGGTCACAGGCACAGAACCTTCCCCCTGCTGTCTCTCTTCCTGCTTCGAAGGGCTCATTCTTTCCTCCCACTTCCACCCCAACATAGGGTAGTATTTATTTTTTAGTCCATTTTGTTTTTAGTACAAATTAATATGGATCAGAGCAATTCTTTTGTACAATGAAATAAGGGGCTTGGTTTAAAAAAATGACCTTCCCGTCTCCCTGCCCCTAGATCCACCAGGATTGGAAGGTGCCACCATTCGTGCTGCCTTCTTTTCCCACGGCCTACTCAATGTTTTGTACTTTACTGAATTGTGATGGTTAGAAGCTTCGTGGATAGTTTGTGGAAATCATCCAATTAAACATATTGCTTAAAATGGTGTTCCCGTGACTTCGGAGACAAGCCTGGGGCACCTTAGGAAGCCCCTTCGCTTCAGTTGCTCGCTTCTGAGTGTGCTCCCTTCGAAGCCACAGATGAGACAGGGAACACTTGTGAGCACTCAGAGCAGGCACCCGCTGCCCTGATGCCCTGTGGCGATTGTCAGGTGCCCTCCTGTCTACTGACCAATCAGGGTTGCATGAGGCCCACGCCACCCAAACCTTTCACTTTCCGAAGAGCTAGCCGTCCTCCTCCCAGTACCATGGTGTCCTAGCCTGTCTGCATGCTAGTGGTAATATTCTTTATGTATAATAAATTTTTATACCAAAAATCAAGAACGAAAAAAACAAAAAAAACAAAAAGTAGCAAGGGTTGACGAGGATGTAGAGCACAAGGAACACTTGAGCACTGCAGGTGGATATGTAAAATAGTAAAGCTGCTAGAGAAAAACAGTACAGAGTTTCCTCAAAACATTAATGGAATTACCATGTGATCCAGCAATTCTAATTCTGAGTATTTTTTCAAAAACAACTGAAATCCAGATCTTGAAGAGATATGTGTAATCTCATATTCTGGGCAGATTATTTATGTAGTCAAGAGGTAGACATTACTTAAATGTCCATAGACTAGTGAAGAAATAAAATGTGATATATACATATAAAGGAATTTAAGGATAAAAAATATGCCATATGCTAGAATATGGATGAACCTTGAGGACATTATGTTTAGTGAAATAAGCCAGCTGCAGAAGGACAAAAACTGTCTGATTTGACTTATATTAGCTATCTAAAGGTGTCAAACTCATAGAATTACAGAGTGGAATGTTATTTCCCGGGGACTGGGAGAAACGGAGAATGGAGAGTTGCTGTTCAAAGGATATAGTTTCCTTCATGCAGGGTGAAAATATTCTAGAAATCCACAACATTGGGATTATAGTTAGCAACACGGTACTCTGCATTTAAATATTTGCTAAGAGGGTGGAATTTGTATATGTGTCTTTTTTAACACAATAAAAAAAAAGAACTTGGACTCAATAACTTGTCAGACCTAGGTTGGAGTTTTCAATGCTATTGGTTCTGAGGCCTTAGTCAGTCAGTTTAATTAATCCATTTAATAGGTAACAGTGTTTAACATTTATCCACTATAGCATTTAGTATGTACAATATACTTTTTAAATGCTACGTAGATTGATAGATAATAAATATATGGCCAACTAATATGTAATGCCGATTCACCTTTAATCCTCACAACAATCCATTCTACACGTGAAAAAACCAAGGAAGGGTGTGATCAAGTAATTTGTCACATAGCTAGTAAGCTTTAGTGTAAGAATTCAAATCTAAGCAGTCTAGCTTCACAGTTTTTGCTTTTCACTAATCTACTATATTATCTTGAAATCTGTTTACTTTCCTGCAAAAAGGTAGTACATATAAAACACTAAGAAAGTGCTTTGCACATAATAATTAATATAGGCTTATATGACATTAAAATAAAGTGTAATAAAACATGGAAAGTCATGATGAATATAAGCAGGCAATAAAGTTTGCAAAAAATTAAACACAGCAATTAAAAGAGTTAAAAGTTTAAGCAATGAAATATAAAGACTTCAGCTAATTATCAGAATATAGTATAGTCATTTCAATTTTGGTCTCAGTTTCCTGGTCTTTGTAGTTGGAATAATATTTCTCTCATAGGATGTGTAAGAATTAAATGAATTCATACACTTGAAGTATTTAGAACAAAGCCTGGCATATGTTAAGTGCTCAAAAACAGTTCGTGTATCACAGAGGATTAACCTGCTACATAGATGTAATAATTAAAAATATACAGGTATATATATTATAAAATCTCTTTCAATGGTGAATGTCAGGTTTTAACAACCTTCACAGCAAGAACTATTCCTTCTATCATAGCTGAATTTTGTAATCTCCATTGGCTAGAAAATGGCACAATATATCGCTTTTATAATTATTCTTATAATAAATAAACAATATCAAATAATTTGTCTGAATTCTTTTTTCAGATGAAGTGTTTTCAGCTCCTAAATTGATTTCAGATGTTTTACATTTCCTTTTTTTTTAATTGTACTTTAGGTTCTGGGGTACATATGCAGATCGTACAGGTTTATTGCATAGGTACTTAAAAATGGCAAGGTGGTTTGCTGTCTCCATCCCCCCATCACCTATATCTGGCATTTCTCCCCATGTTATCCCTCCCAACCTCCCCATCCCCACTGTCCCTCCCTTAGCCCCTCTCAACAGACCTCAGTGTGTGGTGCTCCCCTCCCAGGTGTTCTCATTGTTCAACACCCGTCTATGAGTGAGAAAATGCAGTGTTTGATTTTCAGTTCTTGTGTCAGTTTGCTGAGAATGATGGTTTCCAGATTCATCCATGTCCCTACAAAGGAAACAAATTCATCATATTTCATGGCTGCATAGTATTCCATGATATGTATGTGCCATATTTTCCTTGTCCAGTCTATCACTGATGGACATTTGGGTTGGTTCCAGGTCTTTGCTATTGTAAACAGTGCCACAATGAACATACTTATGCATGTGTCTCTATAACAGAAGGATTTATAATCCTTTGGGTATATACCCAGTAATGAGTTTGCTGAGTCAAACAGAATTTCTATATGTAGATCCTTGATGAATTGCCACACTGTCTTCCACAATGGTTGAACTAACTTACACTCCCACCAACAGTGTAAAAGTGTTCCTATTTCTCCACATCCTCTCCAGCATCTGTTGTCTCCAGATTTAATGATCGCCATTCTAACTGGCATGAGATGGTATCTCAATGTGGTTTTGATTTGCATTTTTCTAATGACTAGTGATGAGCATTTTCTTCATGTTTGTTGTCCTTATATATCTCTTCTTTTGAAAAGTGTCTGTTCATATCCTTTGCCCACTTGTGAATGGGTTTGTTTTCTTGTAAATCGGCTTTAGTTCTTTGTAGATTCTGGATATTAG
Source organism: Plecturocebus donacophilus (assembly GCA_004027715.1). Taxonomy (NCBI): domain Eukaryota; kingdom Metazoa; phylum Chordata; class Mammalia; order Primates; family Pitheciidae; genus Plecturocebus; species Plecturocebus donacophilus. The sequence continues at coordinate 20,617 of PVKP010011393.1, forward strand.
CCCTTTGTCAGATGGGTAGGTTACAACATTTTTTCCCCACTCTGTTGGTTGCCAGCTCACTCTAATGATTGTTTCTTTTGTCATACAGAAACTCTGGAGTTCAATTAGATCCCATTTGTCTATTTTAGCTTTTGTTGACTATGCTTTTGGTGTTTTAGTCATGAAGTACTTACCTATGCCTATGTCCTGAATGGTTCTGCCTAGATTTTCTTCTAGGGTTTTTATGGTGTTTTGTCTTATGTTTAAGTCCTTAATCCATCTGGAGTTAATTTTACTGTAAGGTGTCAGGAAGGGGTCCAGTTTCTGCTTTCTGCACACTGCTAGCCGGTTATCCCAATACCATTTATTAAACAGGGAATCTTTTCCTCATTGCTCTTCCTGTCAGATTTGTCAAAGATCAGGTGGTTGTAGATGAGTGGCGTTGCCTCCGAGGCTTCTGTTCTGTTCCATGGGTCTATATCTCTGTTTTGGTACCAGTACCATGCTGTTTTGATTACTGTACCCTTGTAGTATAGTTTGAAGTCAGGTAGCACAAAGCCTCCAGCTTTGTTCTTTTTGCTTAGGATTGTCTTGGCTATGCAGGCTCACTTTTGATTCCATATGAAGTTTAAAGGGTTTTTTTTCCAGTTCTGTGAAGAGGACATTGGTAGCTTGATGGGGATAGCGTTGAATCTATAAATTACTTTGGGCTCTATGGCCATTTTCACGATATTGATTCTTCCTAACCATGAGCATGGAATGTTTTTCCATCTGTTTGTGTCCTATCTTATTTCACTGAGCAGTGGTTTTTAGTTCTCCTTGAAGAGGTCCTTTACATCCTTTGTTAGTTGTATTCCTAGGTATTTTATTCCCTTTGTAGTAATTATGAATGGGAGTTTGCTCATGATTTGGCTCTCTGTTAGTCTGTTATTTGTGTATAGGAATGCTTGTGATTTCTGCACATTAATTTTGTATCCTGAGATTTTCCTGAAGTTGCTTATCAGTTTAAGGAGATTTTGGGCTGAGACGATGGGGTCTTATAAATATACAATCATGTCATCTGCAAATAGAGACAATTTGACTTCCTCCTTTCCTAATTGAATACACTTTATTTCTTTTTCTTGCCTGATTGCTCTGGCTAGAACTTCTAATACTGTATTGAATAGGAGTGGTGAGAGAGGGCATCCTTGCCTAGTACCAGATTTCAAAGGGAATGCTTACAGTTTTTGCCCATTCAGTATGATATTGGCTGTGGGTTTGTCATAAATAGCTTTTATTATTTTGAGATATGTTTCATCAATACCTAGTTTATTCAGAGTTTTTAGCTAACAGAAACCATTTGCTTTATTCTCTTTAAAACTTGTCTATGTTGATCTCAAAATTTGGAAATCAAATTGTAGTGAAAATTTAACAATCTGGCATTCTGCAATGAAAAATAATTACTCATTGAACAAAGTTTTTAAAAATCAAGAAATACAGAATTCCCAAGTCACTAGCCATACAAGAACATTATGAGGCATTTTAGCAGCAGATACTGGGGAAAATATAACTTTGATCAGCATATACCCTTTGAATGTTTTAGAAGAAGAAGGAAATGACCATAGTCAATTTAACTGGCCCCAAAACTATTGATTTTGTAATAGCGTTTTTAAATTTTTTAAAGATAAAATCATTATTTCAGCAATAATGAACCATTAATATTCCACCAAACAATTTCTATCAGATATACAAAGAGGTGTAATTAGAAGGAAATCAATTTCAGCTACTCTAGTGAAAACTTTGCATAAATATGTTGTTAAAAATGGTCTTGGTGGTTGTGGAGCGGTATTTATGTTGATTTCATGGAGTAAACTATAGATTTATTAATGGAACTACAAGTCTATGATAACTATAAATTATTTAGGTGAATATATAAATTTTCATTATTTTCAATATAGAAAAGCTTGTAAATATTCTAAATAATGAAACAATTTACAATATATGTACAAAGGGCAAGGTTTAGCAACAAACACTGTGGATTAAAGCAAAAATACAATAGTGCTCTTTTATAATAGCACAATGGTAAAAGTACGATGTGTGTTTATCAACATAAAAATCTCTGAAAGTTTAGGGATTTCGATAAGCCAGCCAGGATATTGCTTATGGGGATGCACAAGTTAAAGGAATTTTATTATATTTAAATCATTACAATACATGCTTTATGTGTGGTATGAGTTTACTTCCTGACTCCTTTCAATGTTGATCTTTTGTTCTTGAGAGAAATAGAACATGGTTAGTATTAATAGTCTAGGTTATATTGGCAGGCAGAGGCCATCTCCCTTTCAAAGCCTATGGTATAATAATGTGAATCCCGCAAATAGAAATATATAATAGAAAGATCGTATCATTTTAAGTGTGAAAATAGAAAAGTGGAGAATTTGTGAAAAAACATATATACATTTAAAGCTTTGGTGGCTACATAAGGAGTAAATGTACAGTTATAATATTTACTAAACAATGCAAATTGTGTTTTTAGTTGATTATAATTAATATTGACCGTTTTTTACTCTATGAAGACCTGAGGCATGTCCAGAAAAATATACTCATAATAAAACAAAACACCAGAAAGACCTACCCAGTATTCAAAGGTCAAATAATAAATCTAATTTAAATGATTGTAATAATTTGTGATTTTATTTCTCTCTTCTTTCACAAGATCATGGCTTCAGAATTTGTGTTTTTCTTTTTAAAATACTAGGGAATTATTTCCTAAATAGTATTTTAAATGTGCACTTTTAAAGAAGTAATTGTGTTTGAAAAGAGAATTAAAATAAAAGCTTTGCTGTTGTTGAATGAACTTCCTTCTAATCAACTTTTAACAGTTATTCCCATAGAATAAACTCACACAAAAATTATTTGAGCTTTATGAGTAAAATTTATCCTAGAATCATTTCATAGGGAAGCAAAATATAAGACAGAATACAACATTGAATTAGAAAATGTACTGTTCCTGGGTCTTATGAATCTCCTCTATTCTTCCTCTGTCTGTTTACAGATTGCTTTCTACCAGTTTATTTTGTTAATTGGTAATTAAATTTCCAATTTATAATATTATCAACATGTAGAGATATGAAACTAGAGATGGTGCAACCAAACATAAGAGGTGTCCACAAAGAAGTAGTAGTTGAAGCCACAATATATGATCATTTTATCCACCCCCAAAATAAAGATTAGTAGAACCAAATGAATTATATACCAAGTATACTTGCTAAGAAGGAGTTATGAATTAGTATTTGGGAAACAGCCATTTATATTCATATAATTTTACCATGAGTATGTATTGATAGGAAGTGATCAAATGATAAAATTAAACACGACTTAATTTCTACTTTAAAATCCCTTTAATATAGGTTTCTCTTTGACCCATGGCTATTGCCTGCCCCAGGTATTTGTACTAGTCAGTCCCAGCCCTGGCACTAAGAAAATAATAAATAACTTGCTCTGTCACAGAGATTCAACTTAATGTTTTCAGGATTAAATACATACATTGCTTCAAATGTATTTCATAAACATATTAAGAAATAGGTCCAGCAGGGTGGCTCACGCCTGTACTCTCAGCACTTTGGGAGGCACAGGTAAATGGATCACTAGAGGTCAGAGTTTAAGAACAGCCTGGCCAATATGGTGAAACCTTGTCTCTACTAAAAATACAAAAATTAGCTGGGCATGGTAGCACATGCCTCTAATCCCAGCTACTCAGGAGGCTGAGGCAGTAGAATAGCTTAAACACAGGAGGCAGAGGTTGCAGTGAGCCAAGATTCTGCCACTGCCCTCCAGCCTGGGTAACAGAGTAAGTCTCGGTCTCAGAAAAAGAAAAGATATATTTGTCACCTAGTCTAAAAAGAAACATTAAAATCTACCAAATCATTTTGAGAAAAATGTAATTTATATGTGAAATGAAATTTTGGTAATTAGGATAATCCCAGTTAGTTATTGTTATAAACTGAATGCTTGTGTTCCTCTAAAATTCATATGTAGAAATTCTAAGCTCCAAGGCATTGATAGTAGGAAATGTGGCTTTAGGAGCTAATAAAGCCATGCAGGTAAATGGCTTATGAATGAGATTAGTGTGCTTATAAAGGAAATCCCAAAGAGATTTCCAGTCCTCTTTCTGCCATGTGAGGATACAGCAAGAAGTTGGCAGTCTGCAACCCAGAAGAGGGCCTTCACCAGAACCAAACAATGCAGGCACCCTGTTCTTGAACTTCCAACCTCCAGAACTGTGAGTAAAAAATATCTTTTGTTTATAAGCCCAACATTCTATGGTGTTTTGTTAAAGCAACCCAAATTGACTAAAATGGAAACATTGACTATTTAATCATTCATTCACTTATTCATTCAACAAATATATGCCTAGCTCATTGTCTATGTTATGCATCATGCTAAAAATTGAGGATGTTGACTAAATGAAAAATTAACCCAGTCTGTGCCAGCATAGAGCTTGCCATCTAGAATTGGAGATAAATATTGCATATAAAATCACACCAACATATTATAACAAAGTATTAGGATACTATGAATACAAAAGTATAGAACATTATTAAAATACATATTGTGTATTACATATATGTCGGGAGGAAACGAGGTCAAAGAAGACTACCCTGAGAAAGTGACCATTAAATTGGAACAGACGTATGAATAAATGTTAATTTAGTAACGTGTTGTAAAGAAAAAACAACATGACATGCAGATTAAATTGCATTTGAAAAGGGTTTGAAGTAGAGGGAGCCTAAAATTCCCTTAAACTGCAAAGAAAACATCATGGTTGAACTCCAAAGAGCAACTATAGGGGTGAGGTACAGATATTGACCCATTTAGAGTAAGCATCAGTCCTCAGTGTGAACTGATGAAGTTCATGTTGGCTAAGAACTTTGATTTTACATAAATAAGTATGCATATCTTCCAAGTGTAATGACAAACTACTAAGTATTTTCAAACATTTTAGCACAAGCTTTGAAAGCAATCCAGTCTAGAATAAGATGATAACTTAAAGGAGTAATGATGCAGATGGATAAAAATGGACAGAATGTGTTACCTAATACTTAACATTGATTTAATATAAAATATGATACATGTCCACAAGTATAAAGGGCCTGATATTTTATCCTACTTGTAAGACAAGAAATTAGCCTGATACGGCTTCATGGATGCCAGAAGAGGATATGAGACGTCTGTATTGTAGACAACGGATTTTATTAATCCTGATGAATATAGCAGTAACCAGAGTGTCAGCAATTGCAATACATTGGTTCTTTTACCTCTAATTCCCACAATGTGAAGTGGGTCTGTAGATGCAGTAGGTTGCCTTACAAGAGAAGAATCCTGAATTTATGGAACAAACATCTTTATAATTGGCTGTAGGCATGCCTAACCTTGTCTTAGAGGGAGACATTATCTCTGTTATACTAGACAATAAACAAATCTGCTCTTTGCTCTGGAGAAATGTTATCTTTATTTTCCAAGACAGATAAGTTATGTAAACATCTTCGAAAAAAATAGTCAAGTTTAAAGGCAGTAAGTAACACTACTTGTAAGTCATGTAGAAAAATGCGAGACACGTGGAGAAAAGTCTCCCCAAAGCACAGTGAGTTAAGAAATGAAAATCATCAGTAAATACAAACATTCACTAAACTAAAAATAGTAGTTTTAAAAAGTTTGGAGTGAGGAGGGTAGTGAGGACAAGATGATAATTTCAGTTCTGGAAATATTGAGTTTGAGGGGCTTTTGAGAAATCAGTGAGTGATGCCAAGTAGATAGACATATGTGAGTAAATGTCACCCAAACAAATCTGACCTGGTGATATAAATTTGGAAGTCATCTTCCCAACACAGTAATGTAAGTCTTATTTATGGATAAGGTATCCAAGGGAGATAATAGCTCTTCATTGTTACATAGTCATGTGTTTCCAGAACTAAACCCAAATCAAAATACAACATCTCTATCTTTATATGCATGTTTGGTTGTTTTTTTAATCTCCATATGCTACTATGTAAAAAAGTAAAATGATTGAACAGGAAGGGATCTTAGACAATACCTAGATAATCATTATTAAGGTAACAAATGTTTTTTAAATATGTAAAAAATATATTTATCCACAGAGAGAGACACATAGCACATATAAACTAAATAGAGATCATGTATCTCCCATATCAAGTTAAGGACACTTTGATATGGTTAGGGTGTATCCACACCCAAATCTCATCTTCAATTGTAGTTCCCATAATTCCCATGTGTTCTGGAAAGGACCCAGTGGGAAGTAATTGAATCATGAGGGTGGATCTTTCTTGTGCTGGTCTCCTGATAGTGAATAAGTCTCACAAGAACTGATGCTTTTATAAAGAGCAGTTCCCTTGCACATGATCTCTTTGCCTGCCACCATGTAAGATGTGACTTTGCTCCTCCTTCACTTTCCACCATGATTGTGAAGCCTCCCTAGCCATGTGGAACTGTGAGTCCATTGAACCTCTTCTTTATAAATTACACAGTCTCAGGCTGAGAACAGATTAATATAGTAAATTGGGACTAATCAAGTGAGGTGCTGCTGTAAAGATTCTCAAAAATGTGGAAGCAACTTTGGAACTTGGTAACAGAAGTTAGAATCATTTAGAGGGCACTGAAGAAGTCAGGAAAATGTGGGAAAGTTTGGGACTTCCTAGAGACTTGGAGGACTCAGAAGACAGGAAGATGTGGGAAAGTTTGGAACTTCCTAGAAACTTGTTGAATGGCTTTGAGCAAAATGCTGATAGTAATATGGACAATAAAGTCCAGGTTGAGATGGTCTCAGATAGAGATAAGAAGCTTGTTGGGAACTGGAGTAAAGGTCACTTTTGCTATGAAAAGAGACTGGTGGCATTTTACCCCTACCCTAGAGATCTTTGGAACTTTGAACTTGAGAGAGATTTAGGGTAACTGAAGGAAGACATTTCTAAGTGGCAAAGTGTTCAAGAAGAAGCAGAGCATAAAAGTTTGGAAAATTTACAGCCTGACAATGTGATAGAAAAGAAACCCCTGTTTTCTAAGGAGAAATTCAAGCCAGCTTCAGAAATTTGCATATGCAACAAGGAGCCAAATATTATTCACCAACACGAAGGGGAAAATATCTTCAGGGCATGTCAGAAAGCTTCATGGCAGACCCTCCTCCACAGACCTGGGGGCCTAGAAGGGAAAAAGTGGTTTCATGGGCCAGGTCCAGTGTTCCTCTGTTCTATGCAACTTCAAGACATGGTACCCTGAATACCAGCTGCTTCAGCTCCAGCCATGCCTAAAAGGGACCAATATACAGCTCAGACCATTTCTTCAGACTGTGCAAGCCTCAAGCCTTGGTGGCTTACATGTGGTACTGGGCCTGTGGGTGCACAGAACTCTAGAATTGAGGTTTGGGGACATCTGCCTAGATTTCAGAGGATGTATGAAAATGCCTGGACGTCCAGGCAGAAGTTTGCTGCAGGAACCTCTTCTAAGGCAGTGTAAAAGGGAAATGTGTGGTGGGAGCTCCCACACAGAGTCCCCACTGTGGCACTGCCTAGTGGAGCTATAAGAATAAGGCCACCATATGCCAGACACCAGAATGGTAGATCCACTGACAGCTTGCACCATGTGCCTGGAAAAGCCACCAATATTCAATGTGAGCCTGTGAAAGCAGCCAGAAGAGGGGCTGTACTGTGCAAAGTCACAGGGGTGAAGCTGCCCAAGTCCATGGGAACCTACCTGTTCATCCGCGTGACCTGGATGTGAGACATGAAGTCAAAGGAGACCATTTTGGAGCTTTAAGATTTGACTGCTCCACTGGATTCTGAACTTGCATGGGGCCTGTAGTCCCATCATTTTGGCCAATTTCTTCTATTTTGAATAAACGTATTTACCCAATGCCTGTATTCCCACTGTATTTAGAAAGTAATATTCAGAAGGGACTTGGCCTTGTCTCAGATGAGACATTGGACTGTGGAGTTTTGAGTTAATGCTGAAATGGGCTAAGACCTTGGGGGACTATTAGGAAGGCATCATTGGTTTTGAAATGTGAGGACATGAGATTTGGGAGGGGCTGGGTGCAGAATGATATAGTTTGACTGTGTCCCCACCCAAATTTCATTTTAAATTGTAGCTCCCATAATTCCCACATTTCATGGGAGAGACCCAGTAGGAGGTAGATGAATCAGGAGGGTGGATCTTTCCCATGCTGTTCTTGTGATAGTAAATAAGTCTCGCAAGAGCTGATTGTTTTATAAAGGAGAGTTCCCCTACACAAGCTCTTTTTGCCTGACACCATGTAAGACGTGACATTGCTTCTGCTTCACTTTCTACTGTGATTGTGAAGTAGAAAATGATGTCATGTGGAACTGACCCAGTCATGTGGAACTATGAATCCATTAAACCTCTTTCCTTTATAAATTACCCAGTCTCAGGTATGTCTTCATGAGCAGCATGAGAACAGACTAGGACACCCTTGATCCAGTTTACTCTCTTTATTTTATAGCTAAGGACACTGAGTCAAAAATGAGAAATTTACCTGCATAAAGTCATAAATATATTAGATGAATTTAATGGGACAAACAAGAATTATAAGACTATGTTTCATATGGTTCAAGGCTATTTTCCTAAATATCTCTACATCTATGTTCACAAATGGAAGAGCGGTGGAGAATATAAACTCTTGAAACAAACCTATTGTGTTCAAATCCAGGATCCATGATTTTGTCAGTCAGGGTTCTATTGCAAAAGCAAAACCAAGGTTAGATTGAAAGATATGGATGACAGGTAGGAATAGATAATAGAGAGATAGATCAATAGATAGATAGATAGTTGATAGATCTGTAAAAGCATTAATTTTACAATTGTGGGAGCAGACTATTCCTTGCAGCTGATGCAAGAGCATGAATCCACAAGATAAGCAGCAGAGAAAGGAAGATGGGTGTAAAGTAGGGGTAACCAAGAACAAATTGGGACAGTATGAGGGCAGACTGAAACCCGTGTAAGTCTTCATTGCCTCTAACCTTGATAATGTAGATGACACACAGAAGCCAGGGCTCTTTGTCATAGAGATAAATACATCATTACAGGCTAACTACTGCCTCATGCCAACAAGGTGAGTTTGCAGATCAGCAACAATGTGTGTAAGGGACAAAATAGCTGCTATTTCCCTTCCTTTCTCTAAATCTCTAAAGAATCTCACTTATGGTCCACTCTTTCCAGTAACATAAAGAAAATAAATTCATTAAAAATATAATCCATTCTAGCCAAGTTGACACATTAGAAAGCCACCATAAAGACTTGCAAGCTATGAGTTTTACAGCAAATTAATTAATTTTAATATTCTAATCCTTAAAATAGTAATAATGATATCAATCACATAGGGTTGTTACAAAGGATCAAATAAGTATGTAGAGAGTGTAACACACATGGTCCCTAGAATACTCTTTATACTACATACCCATTAATGTAGAGGCTCACAAATTTACTATTACCTAAAAATTTATCTTGGCACTTTCTCTGTAATCAACTCTAATTTCACTTTCTGCTCCCATAGATGAATATCCTGGTTTTTAGCTAAAATTTTATAATTAGAAAGACAAAAAGGAAAACATATTAATCCTTCTCAAATTATCTTATTTTCTTTTATTAATTGTCATTTTATGTTATTGCTCTTGCTGTGTGTTATTATGCTGTCATTGTTGTTCTTGGTATTGCCTGGAATGTCTTCTCTTTATTTTTCTGTATACTCAAAGACTGCTCATTTTTTACATCACCTGTTTCTAATTTTAATGCAGTTTTCCTCATTGAACTTCCACTTTTCTGAACTCATACCCTATATTTAGAATGCTTGTCATACATTATTTGTGCTACACAAATTAGCACTTAGTTGTACACATTCATGTATAATTACATGACTTGTATATAGTAGTGTTGGATCTTTAACTGAGTTCTAAGTTTCTAGAGGGCAGAACAAAGTCTAAGATTGCTAGTATTTGGTGGGAGGGGCCAAGATGGCCAAACAGAAACAGCTGCCATCAGAGGCTCCCACCAAGAAGAAGGAAAAAGGTGATTGAATCATGCATCGTCAATTGAGGGACTCAGATTCCATCATTGGGACTGACTAGGCAGTCACTGCAACCAATGGAGAGTGAGGAAAAGCAGGGTGGTAGGAGGGCTCACCTGGGAGCCACATGGGAAAAGGGGAAATCCTACACCCAGCCAAGGGAGACAATGAGTGATTGTGCTAGCCTGTCTAGGAAAACGCTTTTTACACAGATCTGTGCAACTCATGGAATAGGAGACTCCTCTCTTGAGCCAATGCCACCAGGGCTTTGGGCCCAAGCACAGAGCGATGCAGATTCTCAGCAGCTACTTGGCTGGAGACTACTTAAGACTACTAAATTCCTGGGGGGAAGGTTGATCATTATCACTGTGGCTGCCTGCTGCCTAAAGACTGAGCTTCCAGGGAGAGCAGCAGCAGCCATCACTGCAGCTCCAGTCAGCCATTACTCTCCTGCTGGTGCAAGGGAGATTGGACAGTTCCGACCGAGGAGGAATTCCCCTCAGTGTAGCATAGCAGCTGTGGAAAATTGTGTCCAGACAGCCCCTTTAGGCCAGACACTGACTAACTCTTCCTCACTGGATGGGGCCTCCCTGCAGGAATTTCAGCAACTCCCCTCAGGGGTTTATGTACAGAATGCTGATCTCCCTGGGACTGAGCCCTTGTGGGGAGTGGTAGCTGTGATCTCCATGGATCACCAGACTTAGTCTTTCCTTGTACTGGCTCTGAGGAATCTGGGCAGTCCAGACAAGTGTACACCCATCCTCTTGGGGGTGTACAGTGCACCCCCTCCACCAAGGAACAGCCAGAGTACTTCATTAAGTGGGTCCTGAATCCTGTGTCTTTTGAATTAGTGACCCCAACAAGAGACATCAAACACTTTATACAGTAGAGTTCCCACTGGCATCAGGTTAGTGCCCTTCTGGGACACAGATCCCACAGGAAGCAGCAGGCAGCCATCTTTGCTGATCTGCAGCCTCCATTGGTGACACCTACAGGTGCAGGAGGGACTCTGGCTAATAGGGTCTGTAGTAGACCCCAACAAACCACACCAGCCCTATGGAAAAGGGGCCCAACCATTACAAGAAAAATGAACAAACAGAAAGCATCAACAATAACATCAAGAAAAAAGTCCCCACCAAAAACCCTAAGGGTCATAAGCCTCAAACACCAAAGCTAGATAAACTCATGAAGATGAGAAACAATCAATGAAAAAACACTGCAAATTCAAAAATCCAGAGTGCCTCCTCCAAATGATCACAGCACCTCTCCGGCAAGGGCACAGAACTGGGAAGAGGCTGTGATGGATAAATTGACAGAAGTAGGCTTCAGTAGGTGGGTAATAACAAACTTCACTGAGCTAAAGAAGCATGTTCTAACCCAATGCAAAGAAACTAAGAACCATAATAAAACATTACAGGAGATTTTAACCAGAATAACTGTTTAGAGAGGACAATAAATGACCCAATAAAGCTGAAAAACACAACACAAGAACTTTACTATGCATCTATAAGTATGAATAACTGCATAGAACCAACAGAGAAAAGAATTTCACAGTTTGAAGACTATCTTGCTAAAATAAGACAGGCAGACAAGATTAGAGAAGAAAGAATGAAAAGGAGAGAATAAAACCTTTGAGAACTGATATTATGTAAAAAGACTGAACCTATAAGTGATTGGGGAACCTGAAAAAGATAGGAAAAACAAAACTAAGTTGAAAAAAATAATTTAGGTTATCATATAGGAGAACTTCCTCAACCTAATGAGACAGGCCAACATCCAAATTCAGGAAATCCAGAGAACCCCAATAAGCTATTCCATGAGAAGATCAACCCCAAGACACATAATCATCAGATTATCCAAGGTCAAAATTAAGAAAAAAAATGTTAAATGTATCCAGTAAGAATGGCCAGGTCACTCACCAAGGGAAACCTTTAAGACTAAGGCCAGACCTCTCAGCAAAAACCCTACAAGCCGGAAGAGATTAGAGGCCAGTAATCAACATTCTTAAAAGAACTTCCAACTCAGAATTTCATATCCAGCCAAACTAAGCTTCATAAGTGAAAAAGAAATATAATTCTCTTTGGAAACACAACTGTTGAGGGAATTTGTCACCACCAGGACTGTCTTGCAAGAGCTCCTGAAGAAAGCACTAAATATTGAAAGGAAAATCCATTTCCAGCCAATGCAAAAACACATTGAACTACAAAGACCAATAACGGTATGAAGCAACTGTATCAAAAAGTCAGCAAAACAACCAGCTAGAATCATGATGACAGGATCAAGTTCACACGTGACAATCTTAACCTTGAAAGTACATCAGCTAAATGACCCAGTTAAAAAATACAGAATGGGAAGAAGCTGTAGAGTCGAAACTCATCGGTGTGCTGTATTCAAGAGACATATTTCATGTGCAAAGACACACATAGGCTTAAAACAGAGGGATGGAGGAAATTTACCAAGCAAATGGAAAGCAGAAAGAGCAGGAGTTGCAATCCTAGCTTCTGAAAAAGCAGACTTTAAACCAACAAAGATCAGAAAAGAAAAAGAAGGGCATTACATAATGGAAAAGGCATCACTACAACAAGAAATATATATGCACCCAATACAGGAACACACAGATTCTCAAAACAAGTTCTTAAAGACACAGAAGAAGACTTAGAGTCTCATACAATACTATTAGGAGACTTTAACATCCCACTGTCAATAGCAGATAATAGAGACAGAAAATTTACAAGAATATTTAGATCTTAAACTCAAGTGAACCTGATAGATATCCACAAAACTTTCCACACAAAAACGACAGAATATATATTCTTCTTGGTGCCACATAGTACTTATGCTAAAGTCAATCACATAATCGCAAGTAAAACACTCCGCAGCAAGAGCAAAAGAACTGAAATTATAACAGTCTCTCAGACAACAGTGCAATAAAATTAGAACTCAAGATTAAGAAACTCACTCAAAACTACACAACTACATAGAAATTGAACAACCTTCTCCTGAATGACTCTTGGGTAAATAATGAAATTAAGGCACATATACACCATGGAATACTATGCAGCCATAAAAAACGATGAGTTTGTGTCCTTTGTAGGGACATGGATGAACCTGGAAATCATCATTCTCAGCAAACTGACACAAGAACAGAAAATCAAATACTGCATGTTCTCACTCATAGGCGAGTGTTGAACAATGAGGACACATGGACACAGGGAGGGGAGCATCACACACTGGGGTCTATAGGGGGGAAATAGGGGAGAAACAGTGGGAGGTGGGGAGTTGGGGAGAGACAGCATGGGGACAAATGCCAGATATAGGTGATGGGGAGGAAGGCAGCAAATCACACTGCCATGTATGCACCTATGCAACAATCCTGCATGTTCTTCACATATACCCCAAAACCTAAAATCCAATTAAAAAAAGATATTAAGGCAGAAATCAAGGAGGTATTTGAAACCAATCAGAACAAAGAGTCAACACACCAGAATCTCACAGCTAAAGCAGTGTTTAGAGGAAATTTATAGTACTAAATGCCCACATTAAAAAGCTAGAAAGACCTCACTCAAATCCACACCCTACAATACAACTAGAAGAATTAGAGAACCAAGAGAAAAAAAAAAGCACTAAAAATAAAAAACAATGAAGATAAAAAATAAAGGTAAAAAAATAAAAAATAAAGATTAAAAAACAACCAAGATCAGAGCAGAACTGAAGGAGATAGAGACAAAAAAAACCCTTCAGAAAAGTCAATGAATCCAGGGTTTTGAAAAAATTCATAAAATAGACCACCATCTAGACAAATGAAGAAAAGAGGAAAGAATCAAATAGACTGAACAGTGATAAAGGGGATTTCATCACTTCCCCACAGAAATACAAAGAGCAATTAGATAATATGATAAACATTTCTATGAAAATAAATTAGAAAATCTAAAAAGAAAATGGATAAATGCCTGGACACATACAACCTCACAAGGCTGAACCAGGAATCTCTGAATAGACCAATAACAAGTTCTGAAATTGAAGCAATAATAAATAACCTACCAACTAACAGAAGCCCAGGAACAGACAGATTTACAGCTGAATTTTACCAGAGATACAAAGAGAAACTGGTACCATTCTTTCTAAAACTATTTCAAACAATTGAAAAGGATGGACTTTTTCCTAATTTATTTTATGAGGCCAGCATCATTCTGATATGAAAACCTGGCAGAGATACCATAAGAAAACAAAACTTCATGCCAATATTCCTGATGAACATCAATGCAAAAATTCTAAATAAAATACTCAAAAACTGAATCCAGTGGCACATCAAAAAGCTTATACACCACAATCAAGTTGGCTTCATCTCCACGATGCAAGACTGATTCAACATGCACAAATTAATAAATGCAATTCATCAAATAAATAGATCTAAAAACACAAACCACATGATTATCTCAGTAGATGTAGAAGGGGCTTTTGATAAAATTCAACATTCTTTCATGTTAAAAGTTCTGTATAAACTAGTTACTGATGGTACATGCTTCAAAATAATAAGAGCAATTTTTGGCAAAACCACAGCCAATGTCGTGCTGAATGGGCAAAAGCTGGAAGCATTCCCCTTGAAAACTGGTGCAAGACAAGGACACCCTCTCTCACCACTCCTATTCAACATAGTATTGAAAGTTCTGGCCAGGACAATCAGGCAAAAGAAAGAAAGAAATATTCAAAAAGAGAGGAAGTCAAACTGTCTCTGTTTGCAGATAACACAATCCTTTATTTAGAAAACCCTACAGTCTCAACCCAAAAGCTTTTAAGCTGATAAGCAAATTCAGCAGTCTCAGGATACAAAATCAATGTGTAAAAATCACAAGCATAAAATCATAAATGAACTGCCATTCCAATTGCTAAGAAGAGAATAAAATACCTAGGAATACAGCTAACAGTGAAAGTTAAGGACCTCTTAAAAGAGAACTAGAAACCACTTCTCAAGGAAATCAGAGAGAACACAAACAAATGGGAAAACATTCTGTGCTCATAGATAGGAAGAATCATTGTTGTGAAAATGGCCATACGGCCCAAGTCATTTTTTGATTCAATGATATTCTCATCAAACTACCATTGACATACTTCACATAATTAGAAAAAAAAGTACTTTAAAGTTTATATTTAACCAAAAAAGAGCCCATAAAAGTGAAGACAATCCTAAGCGAAAAGAACAAACCTGGAGGCATTACGCTACCCAACTTCAAACTACACTACAAGGTTACAGTAACCAAAATAGCATGGTACTGGTACAAATAAAAGACACATAAACCAATGGAACAGAATAGAGAACTCAGAAATAAATACCACACATCTATAACTGTTTGATCTTCAACAAACCTGACAAAAACAAGTAACAGGGAAAGGATTCTCTATCTAATAAATGGTGCTGGAAAAATTTTCCAGCCTTATGCAAAAAAATGAAACTGGATCTCTTCCTTATACCTTGTAAAAAAATAAATCCAGATGGATTAAAGGCTTACATGTAAACCTCAAAAGTATAGAAACCCTGGACAAAGTCTAGGCAATACCATTTAGGACGTAGGTACAGGCAAAGATTTCATGACAAAAACATCAAAAGTAATTGCAACAAAAGAAAAAATTGACAAATGGTATCTATTTAAACTAATGAGCCTCTACAGAGCAGAAAAAAAAACTGTCATCAGAATGAACAGACAACCTACAGAATGGGAGAAAATTTCTGCAATCTATCTATATGACAAATGTCTAATATCCACAATCTGCAAAGACCTTAAGCAAATTGACAAGAAGAAAGCAAACAACTCCATTAAAAACTGAGCAAAGAACATGAACACTTATCAAAAGAAGACATTTATGTAGCCAACAAACATCAAAGAAGCTCAATATCTGTGATGATTAGAGACATGCAAATCAAAACTGCAATGTGATACCATCTCACGTCAGTCAGAATGGCAATTACTAAAAAGTCAAGAAACAAACAGATGCTGGCGAGGCAACGAAGAAATAGGAAGACTTTGACACTGTTGGTGGGAATGTAAATTATTTCAACCAGTTTAGAAGACAGTGCAGCAATTCCTCAAAGTCCTAGAACCAGAAACACTATTTGACCCAGCAACCCCATTACTGGGTATATGGTCAAAGTTATATAAATCATTCTATTATAAAGATACATGCATGTGTATCTTCGTTGCATCATTATTCCAAATAGCAAAGACATGGAAACAACCCAAATGCCCATCAATGATAGACTTGATAATGAAAATGTGGTACATATTTATAATGGAATACTATGCAGGCATAAAGAGAAACAATATCATATGTTTTGCAGGGACATAGATGGAACTGGAAGCCATAATTGTCAGCAAACTGACACAGGAATGCAAAACCAAATACCCCACATTCTCACTTCTAAGTGGGAGCTGAACAATGAGAACAGATGGACACAGTTGGGGCATAATGCACTCACATTAGGGCCTATTGGAGGTGGGGGAAAAGAGAGCATCAAGATAAATAGCTAATACATGTAGAGCTTAATACCTAGGTGGTGGGTTGATAGGTGCAGCAAACCACAATCATACACATTTACCTATGTGAAAAACCTGCATATCCTACACATGTATCCCAGAACTTAAAATAAAATTAAATACAAAATTAAAAAATTAAATTGCAGGTATTTTATGCAATAATTGAGGAATGATAATTTGCTGAGTAGGATGAAAACACTTTTTGATAGAACAGACAGTAAAATGAAAATTCAGAATATGACAAAAATGTCTTAATATTCTAATTGCAACTCAAGTGTTATAATAAATTGTGAAAATGAACAATACAGTCAGAATATCACGCCTCTGCGAGATAAAGCTGTCCATTTAATGGAAAACAAGAAGCTTCTAAGTAACATATTCTAAGGCAAAAACCATGTACAGGTCGAGTGACAGTAGAAGACTAATATTTTGTTGTTATTTAGAAATGCTTTTAAATGGTTAGGTTGCATTTAAATGTTTCATTTTAATTAACTCTAATATATATATATATTATATAATAATATAACATAATTTTATACAATTTATTTTGAGGTTCAAGTCTTATAGAAGACATAAATGAGACAAAATACAAATATTTAAATTAAATGGTGAGATTTTAAAGGTCTGAGATGTGGTAAGGCAAGCAGAACTACTGCACTAGGAAAATTCAGAATGCTTTTAATGCCACTTAAACTTTATTTTTCTTAAGTAACAAACTTTCAGTTTCATAGATACATATCACTCATGGTTCACATGGCATAAATTATGAAATTTAGTTATCTCTAAAACAATATTGACTATAATATGCATCACTATTTTATGTACCGCTAAGAATAAGAAAGTATTGCCAATTGTAATTGGAATCTCATTGATTGTAAATATATTACTATTTAAGACATAATGAAAGTATGAAAAATGTGTCTTGGAACCAAATAAAATAAGGTATGTTTCAACCTTTTAAATTAAAGCTGAACTTTAATTTAAACTGAAATTTAAAGGAACCCAAACTTCCCGTAACTTAGTACTCTCGATTATTCACATTACTCTTTAAACTCTTCCAGCAAAAGAAGAATCTTATGACTTCCACATACTTCTAGAAAAATAGTCATATTTAACTTTCAGTTCCTTTCCTTTGGTGACTATAAACTCAAATATTTCTATTCAAAAGATGCTTTTGAAGTGTGGTCTAAGAAGAAGGAGAATAATTGTTCAATCTTGCTCCAGACAGTGACTTCCTCTAAGGGCAAGTATGCTATGGCTCATCACTTAATCTTCGTGGTTCAGATTCTCTTTGTAAGAATAAAACAATGCCCGTCATTATAGTCTATCCATTACTTTGAGAAGGAATAAATAATCTCTACTTATTTTTCTAATTATGATATTTATAATTCCAAAAATATGGCATTTAAGCAGAGTGAAATCTGTTTTAATGGTCAACTGTGTCAGACCCTGAAGGAATCACAAAACAGAGGTTGAAAGTGTACAGCAACTGATTCCAGCATAACTATGTATTGGCTATCTTTGAGCATACTCACCATTCGTCAGATTTTAATGTACCTCCATCTATGGTATGCGTTTGAAGCTAAAAAATTATGCCATACAAATGAAGCTACCATTTTAAAAATTTAAGCATATAATGGCTATAAAACACTTTCTTTGGGAGGATTAAAAACTTCATCGATTTTCTCAGCTCTTTATTCCTTAAACATTACTTATTTTTTAAAAAAATTCTGCAACCATGGTTCATACTGAACAGAAGATTTCAAGATATTGAACAAATCAGTTCCCATTCTCCTTTTGGCTAAAAATAATATTTTAAAAACATTTTTTCTGGACATTCACTCACTACCTTTCACAGTTTATCTAACTGTATCATTACCAGAAATCTATGATTTATTCTTTTGACAAGCCCATTTCATTTTTTAAATAATTACCACATCATTATAAAAACTTACATTTTTCTCTTAGATGGAGGCTCGCTCTGTTGCCCAGGTTGGAGTGCAGGAGTGCAGTGGCATGATCTAACTTCAATCTCTGCCTCCTGGGTTCAAGCGATTAAACTGCCTCAGCCTCCCGAGGAGCTGGGATCACAAGCTCCCACCACACCAGGATAATTTTTTGTATATTTAGTAGATATAGGGTTTCACCATGTTGGCCAGCCGAGTCTCAAACTCCTGATCTCAGGTGATTCACCCACCTCGGCCTCCCAAAGTGGATTACAGACATGAGCCACCATGCTGGGCCACTTCTTTTTTCTTTCTTAATAGGTTGGCATCTTTATTTCAAGGAAAGGCTTTAACATTTAAATCACATAGCCTGTTCAAGGTTCAAAAATGTGTGAAATACCCTGTGAAATATCTGTCTTTTGGAGCACGAAAGCTTGATTGTTATAAAATATAAATATATAAATATATATAAGTAAAAGCATAAAATGTATTCAAGGACAGTGTAAAAAGTTAATGGATACTAAAGAAAATATACAAAAATGAACCCTAGGTAGTAAAAACTTTGAAGAAGAAAAAAATTACAGCATTTCCATCCATAAATTGTTTATTCACCAAAATTTTTTAGAGACTATTAAAGGGCTTCTGGCTCAGTAAGCAGACTTGTGTTTAAGTCTTTTTATCCTAAAGTATAAATACTATAAAGAATAGAGTTTCTACTACATAAAAAAAAAGAGAGTTTTACTAACAGATCAGACACATAAAAAATTTTTTTGAAAGAATTCCAGAGTGTCTTCATGATCAGTGGCAAATATGACAGAGATCAATAATAAAAAGTGGCATTGAAATCTCGTGATTTGATTGAAACTGCATATGGAACAGCTGAGGCAGCCTATAACTACATACTTTTCTCTAAATGTGCAGAGTACTGTTCGCTAGTTATCCCCAGGTAATAAAAGCACAGAATTTATTTCTTTAAAAAAAAAATTGAACCATCTGGGGAAAACAAAGACTTCATTTATGGTTGTTGTAAACTCAGAACAAAATACTTCTCATTCTGGCTGGCATGTAAGTTTTGAGGGGAGAGGGAGAGTTGGAGAGCCACAGCCTGACATCCAGCTTCCCACTTTTTCATAGTTAAAGTATGAAACCTTATATACTATAATCATTAAATAAACTGCCAGTTTTGTGTCATGCCCATATGAAAAATCAGACCTACTTAAAAAAGAACAGAGGGAAACCATACCAGCTACCTAGAATTTTCTTCCAAATATAAACAGACAATCACAGATCACTAGGAATAAGAAACAAACCTTCTGCATGAAAATAAAGGTTGAAATAATTAAAACATGCACTCAGAGGAAACAGGAAATATAAGAAAACTTTAAGAAAATAGTACATGTGGACAGCATTTGATAAGAATTTTAAATGTTGTTTAAAAATGTAATAAATTAGAAAAATATTCTATATCTTACCAATAGAATTTCCAGAATAAAACTTTAATAGAAAAGATGAAAAATAAGGTTGTGAAAATCCCTTAAAATGTTAAGCATAAAGGCAAGGAGAGAAAATATGAGAGAAGAAAGTCATATATGATCACTGCATGAAGTCCAACATTTGATCAGTAAGAGTCACGGGACAGAAAAAAGAAGGGAATACATTTAAATAAAACAATATGAGACAATAAAACACATATCAAAAAAAAACCTACTGCACAGACGAAAAATCTGTGCACCGAATATATTAATTTTTTTATTAGTCTTTAATTTTTTAAAAACTTTTTTTTACTTTTATTTTTAAATTTTACATTCAGGAGGCACATTTGCATGTTTCTTACATGGGTTTATTGCATAATGGTGGATATTGGGTTTCTAGCACACCATGCACCAAAATAAAAAATATTGTATTCAGTGGGTACTCTTTCAACACTTGCCCCGCTCCTCCCCCATTTTGTAGTCCCCAGTATCTATCCGATTTTGTTTCATATTGAACTTATTTAGATCTTCCCTCTTCTTTTCTTGGTTAAACTTACTAATGATATAACAATTTTTTTTTCAAAGTAAGAGCTTTTTCTTTCTTTTATATTTTGGAATTTTTTTGTTTGTTTCAATTTCATTTTGTTCTTCTCTGATCTTGGTGATTTCTTTTTTTCTGCTGGATCTGGGTTTGGTTTGTTCTTGTTTCTCTAGTTCCTTGAGGTGTGACCTTAGACTGTCTATTTGTGCTCCTTCAGCCTTTTTGATGTAGGCATTTAATGCTATAAACTGTCCTTTTAGCACTGACTTCTGTACCTCAGAGATTTTAATAGGTTTTGCCACTATTATAATTCAGTTCAAAGAATTTTTAAATTTCCATCTTGATTTCACTGTTGACCCAATAATCATTCAGTAACCAGTTATTTAATTTCCATGTATTTATGTTGTTTTGAAGGTTTCTTTTGAAATTGATTACCAACTTTATTCCACTGTGGTCTGAGAGAGTATTTGATATAACCTCATTTTTAAAAACTTATTGTGACTTATTTTGTGGCCTATCATATGATCTATATTGGAGAAAGTTTCATACACTTATGTATAGAGTATATATTCTTTGGTTGTTGGGTGGAATGTTCTGTAAATATTTGTGAAGTCTATTTGTTCTAGGGTATAGTTAAAATCCATTGTTTTTTGTTGACTTTCTGTCTTGATGACCTGTCTAGTGCTATTAATGGGGTATTGAACTCCCTTACTATTATTAATTTGGTATATAACTCGTTTCTTAGGTTTAGTAGTTGTTTATAAATTTGGGAGCTCCAGTGTTAGGTGCATATATATTTAGGACTATAATATTTTCCTGTTCAAGGCCTTTTATCATTGAAAAATGTCCCTCCTTTTTTTTTTTTTAAACTGTTGTGGCTTTAAAGTATTTTCTGTCTAAAAATACCTACCCTTGCTCACTTTTGGTGTCCACAGTATGGAATGTCTTTTTCCACCCCTTTACCTTAAGTTTATGTGAGTCCTTATGTGTTAGTGAGTCTCTTGAAAGCAGAACATACTTGGTTGGTGACTTCTTATCCATTCTCCCAATATGTATCTTTTAAGTGGAACATTTAGGCCATTTACATTCAAAGTTAGTATTGGGATATTAGATACTATTCCATTCATCATGCTATTTGTTGCCTGAATACCTTGTTTTTTAAAATGTATTTATTGTATTTTTATTTTATAGATACTGTGAGATTAACGCCTTAAAGAGATTTTCTTTTAATGTGTTTTTAGGATTCTTTTCAAGATTTACAGCACCTTTTAGCAGTTCTTACAGTGCTGGTTTGGTAGTGGTGAATTATCTCAGCATTGGTTTTCTAAAAAGAAGTGTGTCTAGCCATATGCAGAAAACTGAAACTGGGCCCCTTACTTACACCTTATACAAAAATTAACTCAAGATGGATTAAAGACTTAAATGTAAGACCTAAAACAATAAAAATCCTAGAAGAAAACCTGGGCAATAACATTCAGGACATAGGCATGGGCAAAGACTTCATGACTAAAACACCAAAAGCAATGGCAGCAAAAGCCAAAATAAACAAATAGGATCTAATTAAACTAAAGAGCTTCTGCACAGCAAAAGAAACTATCATTAGAGTGAACAGGCAACCTACAGAATGGGAGAAAATTTTGGCAATCTATCCATCTGACAAAGGGCAAATATCCAGAATCTACAAAGAACTTAAACAAATTTACAAGAAAAAAAACCAAACAACCCCATCAACAAGTAGGCAAATGATATGAGCAGACACTTCTCAAAAGAAGACATTTATGTGGCCAAAAACACATGGAAAAAAGCTCAACATCACTGGTCATTACAGAAATGCAAATCAAAACCACAATTGTATACCATCTCATGCCAGTTAGAATGGCAGTCATTAAAAAGTCAGGAAACAACAGATGCTGCAGAGGATGTGGAGAAATAGGAACACTCTTACACTGTTGGTAGGAGTGTAAATTAGTTCAACCATTGTGGAAGACAGTGTGGCGATTCCTCAAGGATCTAGAATCAGAAATACCATTTGACCCAGAAATCCCATTACTGAGTATATGCCCAAAGGAATATAAATCATTCTACTATAAAGACACATGCACATGTATGTTTATCACAGCACTGTTCACAATAGCAAAGACTTGGAACCAACCCAAATGTCCTTCAACGATAGACTGGATAAAGAAAATGTGGCACATATACAACATAGAATACTATGCAGCCATAAAAAGGGGTGAGTTCATGTCCTTTTCAAGGACATAGATGAAACTGGAAATCATCATTCTCAGCACACTAACATAAGAACAAAAAACCAGCACACTAACATAGGAACAAAAAGCCAAACACCACATGTTCTCCCTCATAAGTGGGTGTGGAACAGTGAGAACACATGTACACAAGGAGGGGACAGCACTCACTGGGACCTGTCTGAGGGGTGGGGGCTAAGAAAGGGATAGCATTAGGAGAAATACCTATGTAACAAACCTGCATGTTCTGTACGTGTACCCCAGCACTTAAAGTATAATTCAAAGAAAAAGAAAAAAGAAAAAAACAAACAAAACAAAACTGTATCTTTCCTTCATTTATCAAGTTAGTTTCACTGTATACAAAATTCTTTACTGATAATTGTTTTGTTTAAGGAGTTTAAAATAGGACCCCAATCCCTTCTAGCTTGTACGGTTACTGCTGAGGAATCTTCTGTTAATTCGATAGGTTTTTCTTTATAGGTTACCTGGTGCTTTTGTTTTACAACTCTTAAGATTCTTTCCTTCATCTTGATGTTAGATAACCTGATGACTATGTGCCTAAGTGATAATCTTTTTACAATAAATTTTTCAGATGTTCTTTGAGCTTCTTGTAGTTGGATGTCTAGATCTCTAGCAAGGCCAGGGAAGAGTTCCTCAATAATCCCCCCAAATAAATTTTCCAAACCTTTAGATTTACCTTCTTCCTCAGAAATCCCAATTATTCTTAGGTTTGGTCAATTAACATAATCCCAAACTTCTTGGTAACTTTAGCTACAAAAGGAATTAAATAACCACACAACAATATTGGGAGACTTTAATGCCCCACTGACAGTGTTAGACAAATCACTGAAGCATAAAACTAGCCAAAGAACTTTAGATCCAAATAGGTAAGTAGATAAATTGAACCTAATAGAAATATACAGAGCACACCATCCAAAAACTAAAGAATATATTTTCTTCCCATTTGCACACGGAACATATTCTAAGATCAACCTCATACTCTGTCATAAAGCAAGCTTCAGTAAATTCAAATAAATTGAAATTATACCAAGTACACTGTTGGACCACTGTGCACTGAAAATGGAAATCAATACCAATACGATATCTCAAAACTACATAAGTACATAGAAATGAAACCACTTATTCCTCAATAACTCCTGCATGAATAAAATCCATTCAGAAATTAAAAAAAAATTCTATAAAATTAATACAAATAGAGACACAATTGACTGAAATCTCTGGGATATAGCCAAAGCAGTATTAAGACAAAAGTTTACAGGCTAAACGCCTTTCTCAAGGCATGAGAAAAGTTTCAAATTACCAGTTTAAGTTCGCACCTAAAGGAACTAGAAAAAAAGTACAAACCAACCCAAAGGTAGTAGAAAAAGAAACATTAATTAAAATTAGAGAAAACCTGAATTAAAGTGAGATGCAGAAATTGATTCAAAATATCAATGAAACCAAAAGTTGGTTACTTAAAGAAATAAACAAGATTATATACCCATAACAAGATTAACAAAGGAAAAAAAAAGAAGATACAAAGCACAGTCAGCATTGACAAAGGTAATATTAGAAATTACCTCACAGAAATACAAAAGATCCTCAGAGTCTGCTATGAACAATTCCATGCACACAAATTGGGAAATCTAGAAGAGAGGAATACATTCCTAGAACCACACAAGCTGCCAATATTTTTTTTCAGGAAGAGTTTGAAACCCTGACTAGAACAATGTAACTTCTGAATTGCAAGCAGTTATAAAGAATCTATTAAACAAAATAACCCTGAACCAGATAGATTCACAGCTAAATTCCAACAGTCACACAAAGAAAAATTGAAGACTAAAGACTTAGTTGAAAGACCTGAAACTATAAAACTATGAGAAAAAAAAAGGAGGAGAAATACTGAATGAGTTGGACTACATACTGAGAGAAGATAATTTCAAATGACATATCTGATTAAAGACTGTTTCCCAAAAACTCTTAAAACTAAAAAAAATAAAAAAACCTGATTAAAAAACAAGCTGGACTTTGAACAGTTCACCAGATTACATAAACAGATGGCAACGAGCATATGAAATCATGTTCCAAATCATACGACATTAAGGAAATAAAAATTACAAAAACAATAAGATACCATTACGTATCTATCAGTGAGACCAAAATCTGAAACACTGACAATATCAAATACTAGAGAGGATGTGAAGCAACAGGAACCTTAATTTATTACTGGTGGGAATGAAAAATGTTACAGCTTTATTGGAGGACAGTTTTTTATAAAACTAAACACATTCTTACCATACTATCCAGCAATCGTGCTCATTGGTATTGATCTCAATGAGTTGCAAACATATGTCCAAAAAAATCCTGCACAAGGATGTTTATAATAGCTTTATTCATGGCTGCCAAAAGACTGAAGCAATGAGGATGTCCCTGAGGAGGTGACTGTAAAATTAAGTGTTATATATCAAGACATAGAATATTATTATTGCTAAAAAGAAATGAGCTATCAAACCATAAAACTACATAGAGTAATTCTTAAATGCATATTGCTAAGTGAAAAAAGCCAATATTAGAAGGTTATATAACTTTAGGATTCCAACTATATGATGTTTTAGAAGAGGCAAAACCATGAAGGCATTAAAAAGTCAGTGGTTATAGTGGTTCTGGATGGAGAATGAATAAACAGAGCACAGAAGATTTTTAAGGGAGTGAAAATCTGTATGATCCTATAAAGAGGGATACATGTCATTATATGATTTTCTAAATCTATAAAATGTATAAGACCAAGAGTGAAGCCTAAGGTAAACTATGAACTTTGGATAATTATAATGCGTCAATGTAGCTTCATCAATTGTAACAAATGTACCACTCTGGTGAGGGATATTGATAATGGGGGAGGCTTTGCACGTGTCAAACAAGGGGTACATGAGAAATATCTCTATCTTCCTCTCACTTTTGCAGCAAACCTTAAGCTCTTTAAAAAAACATCTTAAAAGATAAAGAGGAGGAAATTATAATTTATAATGAAGGAGGAAATTGAGGGAGAATCAGGAAAGACTTCCTAGATCAGTGAATTGAACCACAAAAGAGATTAAAAGAAAGAAATGGCAGGGTAAGGTAGTAAGAACAATTCACTGTAAGGTTGTAAGTTAAGGTTATGAAGCAATACACCTACAGAGTATACTTCAATAGTGATGGCAACTTGTGGCTGGAAAAAAGAATGTACTGCAATGAGATGGAGTAGTGTATAATACAAACAATGATAGCAGAAAGTGTTGCAGAGAGCTCAGTGAGAGTGAAAACATTTTTCTAAATGATTGAAAATTATGTGTAAGGAATCATCAGAGACCTTACAGAAAACTCAGTAGTGTGGAAGGTTATGGACGTGAATCCAAAGGTATAATGCAGTGTAGGTTTCTCTAAGATATGTTGCAGTGGAAGAAGAGAGGGAATGCATACCTTTAGCAGCCACTAGTGTTAATAAAATTACTTTAAAACATTTTTAAGATGAAATAACAGGAGCATACTTGTAGCAAAAGGAAGGAATTAATAAGGAGAGAGTCATTAAAGGTGCAAGAGAAGAGGATAATTGCCAGATAAATGTTTCCGAAGAGACAGGAATTGGTCCAAATAAGTGGTCCTGCACATATTATTCAGTAGGATCTCACTTCATAATTTTCTTAGTAGGGATTCTCTCTTTACCAAATTATGCACAGATTTTACCAGAAAGTTAAAATTATACGGTAATTTCAATGTCTACTTTTATATTGCCTTTCCTTAATTTTAGGATTGCTGCATTTTAAGATGTCTTATTTGTCATTGCATTAGGTGTGCCTGAAGAAATTAAGTTAATCCATCATGTAAATTCTATGTTCAAATAATACACACAAAATACAAATAGATAATTTCCACAGCAGTAAATGTTTGCTTCCTTAGTTACTAGAAGCACAAAGAGCGATGACTGGAGTATAGGCAAACTGCTGACTGCAACTGTTGCACATTTTCCAACATAGAGAAGTTAGCATAGACATTGTGTTTAGCTAATCAATGAAGAAATCATACAAGAATTTCAAAATAATAATTGGTGTCTGTCACAGATCCCATAACTCCACCAAGATTTGTGCTTGCTATTCTCTGATCCTTCTACTGTGCCTGCTATGACTCGGGAATTATTTATATGTTTATAATGACAACATCTAGCCCCTCACACAGAAGCTCAGTAATTGTGCTGATCCTAGTGAGGAGGTATCTACCTCTAAATACAGAAGTTGAAGACTATCTTGCAAGAAATGCTAAAAGGTTAAACATGTCAAAGAGTTTACCAGTACTGACCAAAGTCCAATACTTACAAAAATAGCAAAACAATTGTCAAATTTGGGCAGACATAACCTTTAAATATGAAGGGTTATTTGTATATTTTGTATCAATTTGCACTAACACATATTCACTCCCCCACCTCTAGCTTTATTCCTATAGCTAAATAGCATTTCTGTTTTTTTCCATTGGATCTTTACTATAGCTTGAAAAATCTGGCAGTTTCAAGCTTGTGTGTCCTTCTGCAAGCTCCTGATTTTAACCTATAATTTTTCTTTTCTTTCTTCATTCATATAAACTAAGCTTGCATTGTATTTTAGAAATCTTGATGATTCTTCCAAAAGAAGAGTACTTTATTTCGTAGTATAGACTAAAAACTAGCTTCTACCTTACTGCTTTATTTGTATTATCACAGAAAGTCACACTGTTTTTCTATCCTTGCAGTAAGCTACCATGGAGAATTGATCCACACACAGTACAGTGAAAGGCTGCAGGCTAAATTCTGTCCAAAGACACAACTCTAAAATTATCTGGGGAAATCAAAGGGAAACACATAGACAGATAAAGAGAAAGATGAGAGAGAGAGAACACCAAAAAGCGAGTTCACCTCTATTAAGTAAACATTACTTTGTCATTTGCTTCAATCTGATCATCGTTGTCATTTCTTTTAGGTTTGTTTTAGGAGATGCATATCATTCTAGTTTCAGGCAGTAAAAGGTGATATTGTGCATATTAATAGTACTTGACTTTACTGAGGTACTGAATGTGTTTGAAAATTTTTGGAAAACCTGTTAAATATTTTGAAATATAAGGTATCAGTCAGCAGTCTTTTTTAACTTGCTAGATAATAAATATTTTCAGCCTTGCAGGTCATGCAGGCTCTGTTGCAACTTCTCAGCTTTTCATATTGGGAGAGCAGCTATAGATAATACATAATTGAATCAACATGGCTGTGTTCCAATGAAACTGTATTTGTAAAAGTAGGCATATAACTCAGGAAGTAGTTTACCAACCCCTGAAGATATCGTTATGATTTATCAGTTAGTTTTGCATCATTCCAATGTATTAGCATTCTTCCATTAAATTCAAATTCACATATGTCTGCTAGTTTGCTGTGTATCTATTACATGAAGAGTTTTAATCTATAATAGCTCCATGAAAGTAGCCAAGAAAATGTGGTTAATCATGAAATAACTACTTAGCACTTACGAGGTTTTTGAAAATTTGTTGCAATGCATTGTTTCAGGTAAACACATGCAGAACTTTATTGAAATGACACTTTATAGCTCATTTTAAATTCATTGCTTGGTTTTGTTTCTATCCAGTACAAAGTTACAATATCTAGTGTCTCTTTGGGTCTATAACTAGTACCCAGGGCAATATAAAAGTAATTGTAAAAGAAGGAAATGAACAAACAGAAAAAGAAAAGGAAAATGAGTGAAATAATTAGACAATTGGCATACAAAATAAAGAAATAAAAGTGGCATATATGCACAGCATCACTTATAATCGCAAAAATGCAAGGTAAACGGAAATTTTTTTATCATATTGACAAAAAACAGAAAAAAGATCAGTCTTCTGAGTCTCGGTGAGGATGCGAGGAAATGGGAACTTCCTGACAGATTCACAGAACAATTCAGCTATATCTATGGCTATTACAAATGCTTACACCTTTTATCTCAGCACTTCCCACTACTTGAAATTTATGCAAGTCAGCAAAATATTAATTCTCCCATTATTTAAAATATGAAACATTTGGAA
Organism: Plecturocebus donacophilus; assembly: GCA_004027715.1. NCBI lineage: Eukaryota > Metazoa > Chordata > Mammalia > Primates > Pitheciidae > Plecturocebus > Plecturocebus donacophilus. The sequence goes on from PVKP010011393.1 coordinate 49,478, forward strand.
ACAAGCCAAATGCTTATCGTTAGAAGCATGGTTAAGGCAAACAAACAACAGCCATTTAAATGAACAATAGGTACCTCTATGTGTGTACATGGGAAGATAAACAAAATACATTACCAATTATAAAAGTAAATTTGAGAATATATAGAACATATTTCCATTTTTAATAAAAAAATTAATTAAAATGAATATAGTAAAGTTGTCGACAATGATAAATTTTGTAGTTTGAGTAAGTTTAAATTTCCGTAACCTCAGTTTCAATCTCTAAAAATTCTACCTCAAAAATGCTATTATATAAAAATAAATTCCTGAAAATGAAAAGTATGATTACAAAGTGATTTTGAGTTCTAACTATTCAAACAGCCTAATTAGAGTTGTATATATAACATAAATGCAATTAATTAAACTAAGGGTAAGATGATAGAGCATTTTTAAATCCGCAAACATTATTTTATGTTTTCTTTGGCAAGAATTCAGAATCATAGGAAGTATTTGAAGAAGAATCAAATTACTAACTTTGATAAACTTGTAACTGTACTATTTGGAGTGGTTTGTATGAGAGTGTTAATATAAGTTGAGAATCTTTTGAAAAGAAGTTACAGTGCTCAGTTGAATTTAACCTGAATAAAAGCTTTAGTAAGGGCCTTGGGAAAATTGGAATATTACTGATGATAACATCAGTGTAGAATGAGCTATGTATACTTACTCAGCAGCCTTTAGGTATATTACCAGTCTGAATGTTGATTACAAGAAAGGAAGTATCAAATTAGAATGATTCAAATGATGAGAACATGTATTGCCTCACCTGCAGGCTGTGCATTTTCAGGGTTAGCTCATTCAGTTTCATCCATATTAGGGCTCTTTGTCGGCTTCTGGGGGTCACAAAATGGCTGCTGCAGTTAAATAAAATATCCCAGAAAACTTTCCCTTCTGTCTCCTCGACCAGGATTGCATCACATGCTATTGCCTAGACCAAATGTTGATCAAGGAAATGGTAATGGCATGATTGTTTTAGACTTTTCAGTATTCACCTCAGGAGAAAGGGAAGGAAAGATGCATGATAGGGTGGACTTAAACACAAAATCAGTTACCAAACAAAGAGATGAAGACAACATGAAGGTAAATAAAACATCTGTCACATTGAGATACCATCTCACGCCAGTTAGAATGGCGATAATTAAAAAAATCTGGAGGCAACAGATGCTGGCGAGGATGTGGAGAAACAGGAACAGTTTCACACTGCTGGTGGGAGTGTAAATTAGTTCAACCATTGTGGAAGACAGTGTGGCGATTCCTCAAGGACCTAGAAATAGAAATTCCATTTGACCCAGCAATCTCATTACTGGGTATATATCCAAAAGATTATCAATCATTCTATTATAAAGGCACATGCACAGGTATGTTCATTGCAGCACTGTTTACAATAGCAAAGACCTGGAACCAACCCAAATGCCCATCGATGATAGACTGGACAAGGAAAATGTGGCACATATACACCATGGAATACTATGCAGCCATAAAAAACGATGAGTTTGTGTCCTTTGTAGGGACATGGATGAATCTGGAAACCATCATTCTCAGCAAACTGACACAAAAACAGAAAATCAAACACCGCATGTTCTCACTCATAGGCAGGTGTTGAACATTGAGAACACATGAACACAGGGAGGGGAGCATCACACACTGAGGTCTGTTGGGGGGGTCAAAGCAGGGACAGCAGGGCAAGTGTGGAGGTTGGGGAGGGATAACATGGGGAGAAATGCCAGATGTAGGTGACGGGGGGATGGAGGCAGCAAACCACATTGCCATGTGTGTACCTATGCAACAATCCTGCATGATCTGCTCATGTACCCCAGAACCTAAAGTACAATTAAAAAAAAAAGAAAGAAAGAAAATACATATCACCATATGTTTTTTTTAATCTATATTTCATAAACACTCTGTGGTGCAGAATCATAAGAGGTTTAACTTGGAGATAGTTTTGGCTAAAGTCAAAGATTATCAATAGGACAACTGTTCTCATATGTTAATGCTTTCAAAATGAATAACTTATGGTATTGTGGAAAATGGAGATTCTCTAGGCACACCCTTGTGGTTTTAATATGGTACATCTGGGAAGGATCTTAGGAATCTAAATATTTAATAAGCAATCCATGTAATTCTGATTCATGTGGCAGATGGACGAAACTTTAGAAACACTATCCTAAATTCAGTCTCACTAGCTTCTCAAAAAAAAAAAAAAGTAGGGTCTTTGCTCTGCTAATATTTTTTCTTTGTTTAGAAGGCACAAAAGGTGTATTTAAGATCATATAAAATTTTCTTATACTTAGAAAACCATAGTAATTTTATAACTAAATATGTTTTGAAGTTTGAACAGAAACAGAGAATGTTTAAATATTGTCATGTAATTTGTAACATTCTAATTTGGTTGTGGCCGTTATATGGGAAAATAAGTTATTTAAAAATAAGGATTACAATTGTTCTTAAAAATCTATTGAGATTTATAATATAGAAATTTAGAGAAATTCTACTTTAGTTCCAGAAATATTATGACTTTTTCAATAATAAAATATGTGTTTCCTGAGCTATCACTTTTTCTCATTACAAGTGTTCAAAGTATTCTATTATTTAAGGCATGCAATCTTATCTGGTAAACGTCTACACTTATCTTCTATTCATTGTTAAATAAAAACATAATTAGTCAATAATCACTCACTCTATTCATATTCTTTTAAAGGACATGCATCCACCACCACTGTTTCAGGCATTTCTATTTGTGTCCTGAATCTTTCCTGGTTTCTCACCATTGTTTCCTTTACAGTATATATTTCTTTGTGTTGAATGTGGTTGATGATGGTTATAAAGTGAGTGCCTTCTCTCATGTCTGTCTTTATTTTTGTTTTGTTTAGCTTTTTCTGTCTTTAGAAATATGACTCTATTAATTACTTGCCCATTACTCTGAAGGATGCTAGTATCAGAACTGGTACTCATTTCTAATTGCCTAATTATCCTAAAGCCAACTTGGTTCATGTGTTACCTACTTTATATTACTTTATCTTGCTTAATGAAAGAAAGCTTATCAAAATCAAAACAGCAGAAAGAATCATATACTTATTAGTATAAGGTCTTTTTTTTTTTTTTTGGAGACAGAGTCTCTTTTACTCTGCTGCCCAGGCTGGAGTGCAGTGGCCAGATCTCAGTTCACTGCAACTTCTGCCTCCCAGGTTCAAGTGATTCTCCTGCCTCAGCCTTCTGAGTAGCTTGGATTACAGGTGTGAGCCACAACGCCCAGCCTATTTTCTTTATTCAAAGGAAGAAATTGCAAAACTAAACATTTTCTCCATGATTATCTCTAATATTCTCTCTAAAAATTATAGTATTTCTCTTTACAAAATTCTACCATACCCTTGTTTACAAATATTATCAAACATTTTCCCTGCTTAGTTAATGACTCCAAAACACTTTTTTCACGATGCCTTCCTTGTTTGATCATATGACTGTCCTTCTTAATGAGAGCATAACATCTCTTAGTGTGAAATGCACTTAATTTTATCTTGTATGCAATATAAACAATTCACTACCTGTAGCACTTTAGGTGAACCCTGGATTGTTTGAAAATAGCTGCACATATAACACAACTATTATTCACCCATTTCTTTTGCCATCTATATACAGCAAGAGTTTGTAGGAAAGATTGCCAAAGAATCTTGAAGAAAGACTGCGTGTGTGTGTGTGTGTGTGTGTGTGTGCGTGTACTCTCATATATATATATGTATTCATATATATATATATGAGAGTACACGCACACACACACACACACACATATTTTATTATTAAGCTTATACATATCAAGATAAATTCCCTTAGTCCCTGGAATTCCTAATATGGGATATACCCAGTGAGAAGAGGGAGAAGGCAAGGCAGCCTGAATGAAGTAGAACACCAATATTTACAAAGTAAGGAAAAGAGAAAGTGCCAACTAAAAAAATGGAAAAGAAATATTCAATGAAGTAAAAAACTAAGATAATGACACAGAAGCTAAAAGAGGAAAGTGTTTCAAAAAGATGAAGTGGTATATTAGTCTGTTCTCATGCTTCAATAGAGAACTGCTTGAGACGGGGTAATTTATAAGGAAAGATTTAATTGACTCACAGTTCTTCATGGCTGAGGAAGCCTCAGGAAGCTTACAATCATGGCAGAAGGGGTAGCAAAAACAGCCCTCTTCATATGATGACAGGAAGGGTAAGCGCTGAGAAAATGGGAAAAAATCCCTTATAAAACCATCAGATTTTGGGAGAACTTACTCACTATCATGAGAACAGCAGTATGGGCATAACCACCCCCATGATTCAATTACTTCCCACCAGGTTTCTCCCACAACATGTGGGGATTATGGAAACTATAATTCAAGATGATATTTAGGTGGAGATGCAGTCAAACTATATTATTTCATCCCTGTCCCCTCCCAAATCTCATGTTCTTGCAATTCAAAACACAATTATGCCTTTACAACAGTTCCCCAAAGTCTTAATTCATTCCAGCATTAACTCAAATGTCCACGTCCAGAGTTTCATCTGAGACAAGGTGAGTCCCTTCCACATATGAGACTGAAAACTCAAAAGCAAGTTAGTTACTTCTTAGATACAATAGGGGTATAGTCATTGGTCAGATAGACCCATTCCAAGTGGGAGAAATTGGCCAAACAAAGGAGCCACAGGCCTCATGCACATTTGAAATTCATGAGGGCAGTCATTAAACCTTAAAGCTACAAAATATTCTTTTTTTGACCTCATGTCTCACTTCCATTTTATGCTGATGTAAGAGGTGGGTTCCTACTGCCTTGGGCAGCTTCACCCCTTTGGCTTTTTAGGTACAGTCCCCTTCCTGGTTGCTTTCACGGGCTAGTGTTGAGTGCCTACAGCTTTTCCAGTTGCACATTGCAAGCTGTCAGTGCTTCTACCATTCTGGGGTTTGGAGGATGGTGCAATGGCCCTCTTCTCACATCTCCACCAGGCAGTGCCCCAGTGGGGACTCTGTGTGGGGGATCCAACCCCACATTTCCCTTCCTCACTGCCCTAGCAGAGGTTCTCCATGAGGGCTCTGCCCCTGCAGCAAACTTCTGCCTGGATACTCAGGCATTTGCATACATCCTTCAGAATCTATGCAAAGGTTCCCAAATCTCAGTTCTTGTCTTCTGCACACGTTTAGGATCAACACCATGTGGAATCTTCCAAGACTTGGGGCTTGCACCCTCTGAAGCAATGGCCCTAGTTACACCTTGGCCCCTTTTGGCCTTGCTGGAGGTGAAGCATCTGGGATGCAGGGCACCATGTCCTTAGGCTATGCAGAGTAGGGAGTTCCTGGACTGGGTCCAGGAAAGCATTTTTCCTTCCTAGACCTTCTGGCCTGTGATGTAAGGGGCTGCCATGAAGGTCTCAGAAATGCTCTGGAGACATTTTCTTCATTGTCTTGGTGATTAACATTTGACTCTCTGTTACTTATGCAAATTTCTGCAGTGGGATTGAATTTATCCCCAGAAAATTCTTTTTTTCTTTTCTATCATATCATCAGGCTACAAGTTTTCAAACATTCATGTTCTGCTTCCTCTTGAATGCTTTGCCACTTAGAAATTTCTTTCACAATTTACCCTAAATCATCTCTCTGAAGTTCAAAGTTCCACAGATCTCTAAGCCAGGGTAAAATGCCACCAGTCTTTTTGCTAAAGTAGATCAGGAACCACCTTTATTTCAGTTCCCAAGAAGTTCCTCAGTTCCCAAGAAGTTCCTCATTTCCATCTGAGATCATCTCAGCCTGGACTTCATTGTCCATATCAATATCAGCATTTAGTGAAAGCCATTCAACAAGTCTCTAAGAAGTTCCAAACTTTCTCACATTTTTCTCTCTTCTGAGCTGTCAAAGTTATTCCAATCTCTGTCTGTTACCCAGATTCAGAGTTGCTTCTACATTTCCAGTTATCCTTATGGCAGCACCCCATTACCTCCTGGTACCAATTTACTGTATTCATTTATTCTCATGCTGCTATTTTAAAAAATGCCCATGACTGGGTAATTAATAAAGAAAAGAGCTTTAATTGACTCACAGTTCAGCATGGTTTGGGTAGCCTCAGGAAACTTACAATCATAGTGGAAGGGGAAGCAAACACATCCTTCTTCACATGATTGCAGGAAAGAGAAGTGCCAAGTAAAGACCCTTATAAAACCATCAGATCTCATGAGAACTCACTATCACAGCAGCATGGGGATAACCACCCCCATGATTCAATTACCTCTTACCAGGTCTCTGCCACAACATGTGGGAATTATGGGAACTACAATTCAAGATGAGATTTGGCTATGGATGCAGCAAAATTATATCAAGTGGTCAATAATGTCAAATGCTGCAGAAAATCTCGGTAATATCAAGTTTAGAAACAAGACATGAAATTTGGCATTAATTGTACTTTAGTGTCCTTGCTGATGTAAGTTTCTTTTTGTGGGTATCAATGAAATTCATTTATATTGCCAAAAACACTACCTCAAATAATTCCTAAAGGCTCTTTTTGAAAATTCATTTAAATTGGTTCTTCTATTGAGAAAGCCAGATATATTTAAACATAAACATTCCATACTGCATGTTACAAACAGGTTGAGGGCCCAGAATCAAATAAAATTCTCTTCTGATTTAACGTGATAGAAAAGTAAAAAACAGTAATTTTAAAAAACTTTTTTTTTAAAATTTACTGCTATTTGTTAAGCTGTGCATGGTACTCAAAATTGTTTAGAAAACATCAGGCAGATTGGACAAATGCTAGGAACTTTGAAAAATAATATGAGATTTAGCAACTCATAGTAAACCATAATTTAATTATATATTTAAAAGTAACTAAAAGAGTGTCATCATATTATTTGTAACTCAAAGGATAAATGCTTGAGGGGATGGATACCCCATTCACTATGATGTAATTATTTTGCTTTACATGCCTGTTTCAAAAAAATTTCATGTACCCCATAAATATATATAACTACAATGTATTCGCCAAAATTAAAAACTAAGAAACTAAAAAAATAAATAAAACAAAACAAAATCTTGTGTTTGAGCATTTTTTCCAGTTTCACTGAAAAGTTTTACTTGATAAATCTAATAAGGAATGGGAAGAGGATGGGACTTGTGGAATGTACATTCTAGGTGTCATTTCTCCAAGGCATGTTTAAATTCATCCTTACATCAACACAAGAATATCCTTTGTTAGTCACCTTGGCTGTTTTCCTATCTTTGTCTCCATGCCCTTGCATTCAAAGATGAGTTTATCCAGAAATGTTCAATTCAAGCCATTGCTTAACCTGTAATTGTGATAGAGATGTGGGAGGAATTGACTTTTTTGCAAACCTTAATAATGCTATGGATCCAGTCTTTTCAGAAATGGTTCAACCAGTCCAGTATCAATATAGCTGATTACTACTCTATTCATTTACTTCATAGTGGCATTTGTTTTGAGTATGGCTTTATTTAATTATTACTATTCGCTTGAAAGCATAGAGACCTCTCTGTTTGCCCTAGTTACTTCAAAAGTCAAGTGAACTCCTACAAATAAAAGACATTCTTATTTTCATTTCATATTTGAATGGGTATTTGTTCATTTCATTTGAATGCAATAAGTATAAAAGTACCGAGAAACAAAAAAACAAAATACTTAAAATTTTGAAGGAAAACTTGTAAGATAACTAAAAAGTATATAGTATGGTATCTCACAAAAGTTTGGGTACATTTGCATTTTTAAATTGCTCATAAGACAAAAAAATATAGACTTTTCCCTGATGTTCAGTGTATAATTGTGATGACATGTATTCAGTAGTAAGATTAGTATTAAAACTAAAAATTAAATTTTCATTTTGTCAAAAAAATTTTAGAGGACATTCTTTAAAATAAGAATATCTCTAAGAGAATAGGCAAGATGACCAATTAGGTTTGGACCTAAGCTATTTTCTTTGCTCTCCAAGATCGCTTTGTATCCCAAAAAATTGGTAACAGGGTCTGAATATCTGATGACCAGATTACTCAATAATTTCAAAAATAAGTAGGAAATGACAAAATACAAATCAAAGGTAGCCAGTACAAGGGATAACGCTGATTATAGTAGACTGCAAAGGAGCAAAAGACCGCAAAAGTCTAGTTATTTTTTTCTAGAAAGCCAACTTGATTGTATATAAATATACATACTAGAATTCTGAAATGAGAGTTGATATTCTATCTAAATTACATGGTATCAATCATGCCATTTCTAAGGGCTTGCTCAGGGCAATATTTAGCACAATGAAAGCAAAGATTATTTTCTAACACCATGCAGCTTTCTTTTTGCAATCAATGTGGATGAAGAGAGGTAACCTGTGAAAGGAGAAAATGGAGGATGAAAAAATGGTAAAGACTTTTTATCTGCTTCCTGCTGTTTTTATGTGTGGCTTGTCCTTGATTGCTGCCATTGACTTCAAATAATGTGTTACTCATCCATTCAGTCTCTCTCCTTGCATCCTGTACTAAAAGCCAGCTTTCCGGATAGGAAAAAGCCTGATTTCAGGAGAGGAAAAACAATAACAATAACAACAGCAAAAGCAAAAACTAAAAAACGAAGAAAAATCTCTCGGCTTATAGTTTGAAAGGGATTTGAGCCTGTCAGAAAAGTGTAAGACAAATTCTGAAAGGAATGTCAAACACTACAAAAAAAAATTATTTCTGACGAAGTAAACTCCTGCTGGGAATGATAACTTAAAAGATTTAACATTCAGCAAAAAAAATAATGTATTATACAAAAAAGAGTGAGGAAAGATTTACTGTTTTATTGCATATCTAATATACGGTCCTCCTAGTATAAGTAAGTTTTAAGTTACTATGGAGTAAAAAAAATTTTTTTAACAGAAATGAAGTTTAATATTCAAATGAATTTGTTAATTCACTTGCAAATCAAACCATTTATACTGGGGGTCAGAAAATTATGGAACTCCGGCCAAATCCAGCCCAATTAATTCCTGTTTTTATGCAGGTCTTCAGTCAAGAATGGTTTGCAAATGAACATTAGCAATTGATTTGATATAGGGAACACTAACTTTGAACCCCAAGTAAGCAAATATCTAGTCACAATAAGAGTTTGATTATTTTTATTAGACTTTCATTACAAATAATTGTACTCAATTTTTATATTTTGAATTTCATCAATAAAAATGTAGAAACTTGTTATCTTTCCTGTTAATGTTGCCTATTGGCCTACAAAGCCTAAAATATTTACTGTTAACTAATTATTCTAGATTACATTTGTTATCTGTACTGGTAAACAACCTAGAATAATTATATATGACCAGTTTTTATTATCATGGAAATTAAATGGAATAAAATATGCTCTAAATTTAAAGTTGCCAATAGTGGCAAAGACTGAGGCTTTGTAAACGGTATGTTTTTCTCTTTAAAATGAGTCTTCCAATACAACATATGTTACACATAAATAGTGTTTTTGCTAAAAGATAATATGAGGAAAATTAGAGGGATTTTTTTTTTCTGCTGTCCTTTTTATCAGCCAATACTCAGATTGGTAAACTATGGAGTATTATCAGAGATTATAAATTAAAGGCTCTGATCTCTTTCTTATTGTATATCTAGTTTGTTTAGAAGGATTCATTTCCTAGAATATTATCTAAAACTTGCTGATATTTGTATTGTATTTCAGTTGTTACTAAATCATTTAACCATTTTTGTTTTCAAGACTGAAAACAAAACATGTAAAGTCCATGACTGCAAGGATCATATAACCTGTATCTCTGATGCCTCTCTTCTCATCTGTCAACTTTTCCATTTTACTCTACAAATATAAGATTACATAAGTGTTCTGTTAGTGATATTCCCCAAATCATGTTTGCAAGGGCCCTCTTTTAAGAGCTGTCTATAAATACTTCATCTTCTGCACAACTAGCCACAAATCGTTTCTTCAAATAAAATGCATCTGTAGCTACATCATAATTTTGAAATAAAATCAACAGTGTTATTTTGGTCATGACTAAATCAACAACGAAATAGTCCCTGAGCTAAAAATTGTTAACAGTACACGAGGGGTTAACAATATCTCTCCCAAGTGGTTATAAACCAAAAATAACATTCTAAGCCTCCCAACCAAATAATTGCATTACTTCTTGGCTGAGGGGATACTAAAGAAACCTGAAATACTACTTCAGGCCATGATGAGGAAGTGAGGGGGGAGGGTTAGATGAGCTCCCCTTTGGAGTTCATGCGCAACTGAGCAGCATTAACATTAAAATAGGAATCAGATCTTAAGACTGACAAACCAAACTCTTGGTAGCATTATAACACACAACTCCAACCTGACTCTGGTATAGCACCATGTGACAGATACCAGGCCCCAAAGGAAATCAAAATGTTTTACCCCAAAATATTTTTCTTCAGCATATTTTGGAATGACCCTGCAAAGCCATCTCTTGTGAGGGATATTTCCATTCTGTATATAATCCCATCCTTTACTAGATCTTATCCAGAGAGTCTGACCCATTTAAGGTTCTTATAAGAGACATTTATCATCTATTCTCCCTGAAGCCTAATACTGGGAAGCTTCATCTACATAATAAGAACTTTGGTTTTCACAAGTCCCACCTTATCTTACCTCAAGCATTTCTTTATGTTGAATTCAACTCTTCAGCCAGGGCTGAATTCTTTCAACCAATTGCTAATCAGAAAATCTTTGAATCCACCAATGACCTGGAAGCCCCTACTTTGAAATGTCCTGCCTTTCTAGGCAGAATCAATGTATACCTTTTATGTATTGATTTATTTATCTGCCTGTAACTTCTGCCTCCTTAAAATGTATAAATTCACACTCTAACAAAATGAACATGGGTACATGTTATCAGGACCTCCTTAGGCTGTGTCATGGGCCATGGTCCTTAATCTTAGAAAAGAAACCTCTAAAATACCATGGGTATTTTCTTTGATTTATATGGTTTAATGTGCAAATCTGCCTAAATTGTTTAAATAGATAATAGGTTCCATCAAATCCTTTCGTTTCTGGAATGTGAACAGGCAGAGCATCCTAATCTTTCTAGAGGCAAGTTACATGCCAAATATTGGAAAGGACAAAATGCAGTGTGATGATATGGCTACAAGTTGCTCCTTATACTATTTCAATTTTCTATTATTTGTATAATAGACTCACAATGATATTATTAATCTGAGAAATCTGAGCATGCTTTTTCCTCCAAAACTTATTGGACACTGAGTAATGTATTAGAGTTCTTCAGAGAAAAATAATTAACTGGATATGTATAGATATGTACAAATATTTATTATAAGGGATTGGCTCATGCCATTATAGAGGCTGAGAAGGCCCATGATCTGCTATGTGCAAGCTGGAGGCCTAAGAAAGCCAGTGATGCAGTTCTAATTTAAAACCAAGGTTTGAAAACCAGAGGAACCAATGAAGTAAGTTCCAGTTCAAGTATCAAGGCCTGAGAACCAGGAACACTGATGTCTGAGGGAAGGAAAAGATGAGTATGCCAGATTAAAAAGAGAAAATGAATTTTCTCTTCATTTGACTTTTTGTTTTGTTCATCCTTCAGGAGATTGAATGATGTCCACCCACAGTGGTGAGGACACTTGTCTTTCAGTATATTAGAGAAATGCAAATCAAAACTACATTGAGATACCATCTCACACCAGTTAGAACGGCACTCATTAAAAAATCTGGAGACAACAGATGCTGGAGAGGATGTGGAGAAATAGGAATACTTTTACACTGTTGGTGGGAGTGTAAACTAGTTCAACCATTGTGGAAGACAGTGTGGCGATTCCTCAAGGACCTAGAAATAGAAATTCCATTTGACCCAGCAATCCCATTACTGGGTATATAGCCAAAGGATTATAAATCATTCTACTATAAGGACACATGCACACGAATGTTCATTGCAGCACTGTTTACAATAGCAAAGACCTGGAACCAACCCAAATGCCCATC